>JAGDQP010018423.1:24879-36585 GCA_022664845.1 Lepisma saccharinum | reverse complement strand
CCTTTCCGAATGGAACGCCAAGGTCAAGTTTGCTCTTTTATCACCCAACCCTCTTCTCGTGATCCAAATAGGAGCCCTTCACTGTTTTCAATATGTATGTGCAAAACACACACACGCACACACACATAGACACTGTGAGTTCTGTACGTTGTGAGGAACAAGACAGCAAGAACTGGTGGGAGAAATGAACGCATGCGCAGTTAAGTGTGTGTTAGATCACGCGTCAGGTTTGCCAACGTCTATGTGGATTCCAGTAAAGGCATGGTATGAGTGAAAAAAGCTATACATCTTTATACGATTAGCGATGGCAGCGCCACGCACGGAATGTGCAGGAACTTAAACTATACATTTTGTATGCACTTTTATATCAAATGGAATCCCGGATCCAATTTTACAAGTGAAGTTTTTTGAGGTACTTGGACGTTGTAGAGTACGAATAACACGGCTTTTAAAGTAAGACCCGAATACGGATCTCAGAAACACCGGGGTCTCATAATGACGGCGAACAGTAAATGTAAGTGAGTCGCAATGATAGTGGGATGTATATATATATATATATATATATATCATATTCAGCCATTTTATGCCCACTGCTGGGTGAAGGCCTCTCCCTTTCCATATATCACGGTCTGCTGCTATTCTCATCCATGTAGCTCCTGAGAAAAACTTGGTTTCATTTACCCATCTTGCATTTGGACGTCGCCTCGATCGTTTCTTTTCTACAGGAATCCAATGTAGTACATTTGTCGTCCATCTTTCATCTGTTCGTCTAGCTATGTGACCGGTCTATCTTCACTTGATTTTTTTCGCACTCTTGATTATATCTTCTATCTTTGTTTGGACGCGAATTCATTCATTTATTTTCGTGTCCCTCCTAGTACGCTCATCTCCATTGCTTTTTGTGTGACTTAATCTTTGAGTCGCTTGCGCATTCAATGTCCAAGTTTCACAGCCACACATCATCCCAGGTAAGACACACGGATTATAAAATATACCGCAATTTCGACCTCAAAGATATGTATAGCACCGGACGCTCCGTTCAGTTCGATGAGGAGCGACTGAATCAGTTTCTTCACGAAGATCCACGCCAAACAACGAGAGAATTAGCAGAGATAATGGAATGCTCTCACAGTTCCATAGAGCGTCACCTTCACTCGATGGGAAAGGTTCAAAAGTTGGGCGCATGGGTTCCGCATGCTTTGAACGACAACAGCAAAAATGAACGAGCCACGATCTCCGTAAGTTTGCTGGCCCGTCATCGGTCAACTCATGGACAGAAGCAGCGATTCCTCTACCGAATTGTTACCGGCGACGAAAAATAGTGCCTGTACGTCAATATGAAGAAAACGCAAAGAATGGCTTAACCCCGACAAACGGGCGACATCGCGAGCAAAACAAGATTTTCACCCGCGCAAAACGATGTTGTGCGTATGGTGGGACTGGGAAGGCATGATCCACTACGAATTGCTTGATCGGAACCAAACAGTGAATACAAAACTTTACGTCCAACAAATGCAATGACTCAATAACGCTATCCAGCAAAATCTACCTGATCTGCCACATGGCGTTCTTCTGCAACACGACAACGCCCACCTTCACATCGCCAATATGACCAAGGAAGCCATTCAAACGCTTGGCTGGGAAGTCCTACCACATCCTCCGTATTCTCCCGACTTGGTTCCTTCGAATTTCGATCTGTTCCGATCTCTCTCGACTGCACTGCGTGGCGTCTCGTTCAATAATGACGTGGAACTGAAAGGTTTGGCTGGACGATTTCTTTGAGTCGAAACCAGGTGATTTCTACCGTCGAGGCATTGAACAGCTTGTTGAACGTTGGGAAAAAGTTGTAAACAACAACGGACAATACATTATTGATTGATCTGTTGTTCATTTCTGTTTTATTTTTGTGGTAACCTAGAGTTAAAGAAAAAAAGCCAAGACTTATGGGCCAACCCAATAACAATAAATAATTGCGTGTAGTGTATTTGTTTGCAGATATTTGTAATACGGAAGTTACGCCTCTATATTCTCATTTATCTTCTTGAAATAGTCAAATGCTGTCAAAAGAAAATAAGGTTACAAGGGAATAATACCGAAAGTCTGATTATCCTTGCAGACCACAAGTTCAATATCTCGAAAGCTCACGATTCCCATGAACGATGAGGACACTAAACTGTACTTTAGTTTCTTTCCACAGGCTTTCAGTTCAGTACTCTGAAATGTGATTTTGATATGGAAGTGGTGAGGCTTTAATCTCTCTCGGTCTTCGTTCCAAATTCTATGCTTTGTTCTCTGATGAAGAGAAGTTACTATCGTCTTATTAAGTAGTGCTTGTCCTGACCAGGGCTCGAACCTATGTCCGTGTGACATTGGTTTAGAAAGCAAAGGTTTTAACCCTGAGCTAATTTTACAACCATAAAAGTATTTCCAAGATTTGTGTTATTAAAACACCACCAGATTGAGTAACGCTAAGTCAGTGGTGTAGTGGAGCCGCCCCCGCACTTTTTCTTAACCCCCGTGAGCGTCCTGGTATTTCTTTTAACCCGGGACCGGCCTGCTTCTTTATTTTTGTTATAAGATGTTTCCTTTAAACATCTTCTTTAAAATATATGGCAGTTAATATGTTTTCGAAACGAAAACAAAGTGACAAATTATTTCCAAAAAGTACAGAAAATAAACCTGAGAGTGAAAATGGTACCGCTAGTGATTCTGCAGTAGTGGCTGTACATAGTGTTAATCCTTCGCCAAGTGTTTCACACGTAAGTGACGCCGCAACAACCACCTCAGAATCGGCAACAACGGCTTTACATGAAGCCAATACAGGTAATGTTTCGAATTCTGATTTTCCCTCTGTATGGTCTGAGGAACAGTGGTTGGAGCATAAGGAAAAACATTCATGATTGTTAGAAAGAAATGGGTATTTAGGGTGCGATTATTGCTGTTCCGTAGGTTATTTAGGGCCTAATAAAAGTCAGATTAACATTAAGTAAAGAATGGGTTAAGTTTCAAGTTTCATTTAATGGCAGAAATAAAGAATCACAGTTGAAGTCTTTATGAACAAAAACTTTTGCCCACCAGCTATTTATAGCGCATCAAAAGGTAACAGAAATTCTTGCTGAATCTAAAACCAGGCATTTGAACATGATCCTTCGAAACAAGAGGAACATTCAATTGATGCGACAGAAAAGATCTTCAATACTTCATATTATTTAGCTAAGAAGGATAGACCTTGCGACAGAAAAGATTTTCAATACTTCATATTATTCAGCTATGAAGGATAGACCATAAGGTGATCATAAGGTCCAGTGATCATAAGGACCTAATCGATTTGTAAAGGAAAAACGGTACTGATGTGAGGTTAACTCTTCATTCTCGTTATAGTACTACAGAAATAATTAAACACATATCATCTAAAATGAAGAAGAGGTTAACAATGAAGATAACTTCCGAAGACCACAAATTTTCTCTCCTGATAGACGAAACAACAACAACTCTCGGCAGGGAATCAGTTTTAATCCTGTACATTAAAACCACCCTAAATGGTAAAGACGAAATAGTTTATCTTGATTTAATAACTTTCAGTAATCAGAAAGCAAAGACAATAGTCAATGAAATTTTAATTTAATTCTATTCTTATGGATTAAAAGACACGTTTCTTCGGAAAAAGCCTAATTTGCATTGCTTGTGATGGGGCAAGTGTGATGGTTTAGTAGGTCCTCTTGTATTGGAAAACTTCTTAAGGACAAGTTGCAACAACCAAATATTATATGGCACTGTCCTAATCATCGACTCGAACTTGCTGTTCACGATTCTGCTGCTGACATAAACGCTATAAATCACTTCAGAAGTTTCATGGACGCATTGTACGTCTTATTCAACCAACCGCCAAAGCAAATGCATGAACTGAAAAGAGTCGCAGCTTCTGTAAGTGTACAATTACACAAAATTGGCAGATTCGCTGTGGGTTTCGAACAGCTTTAGATCAGTTTCTGCAGTATGGGATTCGTATGTAGCATTGATGGTCTTTTTCGAAACTGCTGCCAATGATGGTGCTAGCTCACTGAATGAAAGGAAAAAATACACGGTATATTATTACACATTGAATCAATCAGTGTCGTCGCCTCTCAGCGTTCACAAGATCACGTGAACTGCCAACTATTTTAGAAGTTGAATTATTATTATTATTATTATTATCGTCTCAGATTATTTACTTATCGTCGAGAGATAAAAAAAAACACATTTTAAGTTGTTATTCATGCAACGTTAGACATAAAATTCCTTTGTCCAGTTGTAGATACTATTCAATCCGTTTCGCGTACACACATTTGTTGTGAACGCGTTGCTCCATATACGCTTAAGTAGCGTTAAGCCTAACTACTAACATTGTGTATAGGGGACTTCGGCGTTCACAAGGACTGCGTGAACAGAGATAACAGAAGCACAGCAGTGACCACCGTTCCTAACTCTCCTTCATTTCCCACCCATCTTCATGCCTAAAATGTAATCAAATGCTCTGGGAAAAGCAAGGTAATGGTAAATCGACGTTCGCAACAAATGGTTAATCGACAAACATATTAATCGCTTAAATGTAACACTTTATCGTATTTCTACTACATAAAGCTGTTTAAGATCCAGTAGCATTTGCATTTGTTTAAATGAAGAGTTAATGAACTGTTTCGACAGGTTTGCAATATTGTTTAACCAGTAATCAACTTGGTTTCCTGATGCCTTGTTTAGATTATTAACATTTTACGATGGTGAAACTTATAGGTAAAACTAACTTGCGTTCAGACTACCGAACTTAACTTGGTTATCGTGCTTGTACTACCGTTGTGTGTAAAGAAACAGGTTGAGGTTTCCGTGGTTGAGTAACGAATCTGCATGTTACACGAGAGAGGATTTAATTATAAAAAATGAACACAAATGAATTGGTTGTAGCGTCGAATTTTGTAGATTAGTTCTGCCATTATTATTTTATATTCTAATAGTAGTACGCTCCACTATTATACTATATATTTCGATAAAGAAAGGAACTCAAAAATTTAAAGAAAAGGTAAAGAAACTCAAAGATAAAGAAAAATTCGTACCTAATAACTAACTTGCGTTTAAACAGTCGTTTTTTACTAACGTTACAAGATAACCGTCGTAAGTTGACGCTAGTTAAATTTGGAAGCCGCGTTAACGGTAACTACCATTTACATTACTAAAATGAACTCGGGTTAACGTTAACCATGGTAAAATGTTAGTAATGTAAACAAGGCATGAGTGTGTCGTGTGAGAGACTGAAGGGATTTCGAAACTGAATTGTTTATTTGATCACAAAAGATTTCTTAATAAAATTAGATAGTATTGTATAAAATGTATTTTTGAATGCATTTTCGTGCATAATAAGCTCGCAGGCGTTTGTGTCTGATAGTAGTGGACACATGCGTTGTAAGTACATACTTATTTGAAACACGTTCGCGAGCAAATTCAATAAGGTCAAGACGAATTAGATAAAAAGGATGCTGCAGCCAGGACCGTAGCCAGAGGAGGGGCCAGGGGTCTGGACCACTCAAAATTCCTACTTTGATGGAAAATTGGTGTACATTTAGGCTTAGTTATATACATTTCATATACATACCAAGTCTGGGCCTTTGAAAGAAACTAGCAGTTCCTCTCCAAAACACAATTATGGATACGCACTTGGCTGCAGCACAAGAATCTCCGTACATGAAAAAAAAGAGAGAAATGTTGTTGCCACAGAAATGTGTCAGTGACACTACTTTAGTTAAACTGATTGGATAGCTTTCAGTTTTTTAGTAACTTGTTAGCATTTAAACTTTTATTAGACTGTGATGTATCCTTCCTACCAAATGACCTTTTTCGACAATGTACTCTGAAAAGTTTAGACGTTTCCGACGAAAAAAAAAAAACCTTTTGTAGAAAACTTCAAGAAAACATTAAGAGAGAAGAATTTCCAAATGCTATTTCGAAACTTTTTGGAAATGTCTACATGATTCATTTCAAGAGTCACTAAAGCTCTTAAGATCATGAAAAGACTTCCAATGACTACTTCAGATACAGAAAGGTGTTTCTCCACTCCTAAGAAATACGATGACACAAGATCGTCTCAGCTCCCTCGGTTGAAATACACTTGATAAGGATGGAGGACTGGGAAAATTAGAGATACAGATAAATTTGCTGCACAGAAGAACAGAAGATTGGACTTCATATACAAACAAATGTGAGAAGGATACACAGAATCCAATTTTTTTTTTCTTTGCGTATTGAATGTCGAAATGCTACACTTTGCACATAAATTTTCAATTGTCTTATTCCCTTGGAAACTACAATGAGAAACATTCGTTGTGCTGTATCTCTCATTTATTGGTCGAGAGATCCAGAAAAGAATCCTGGACAGTCCAACAACGTATGCTTTTTGTGATTTTTTTTCGTTTAACCGAATCCATAGTGTAATTCAGTTATGGAAATATATAGTTCTATTCTCTATTTAGCAATGAGGAAGGAAGAGTATGGGAAAAGAAGGGGATATATCCAAAACGAATTTTCACTCCTAACAGGTACTAAACAATGATATCTACCCGATAATAAATTTCCAATCTAAAAGTTATATCTGTTTTTAAAATATCAAATACAAAAGAGTAAATGGGATAATATGACTTTAAAATGCGTACTAAAAGCAATCATCTTTCTTAGACATCCTTCCTTCTTTCCCTGTATTCTTCAAATATGTTCAAGCTATCGAAAGATATATTTTGTTTTGTTTTTTCTACGTTGCTCTTTGGTTGAGAACTACCAGATTCCAAAGCCACGAGACGCCACTGAAATCAATAGATATTTTGAAGGACCTAGCTTTGATGTATAACGTGCTGGAAGAATTGGTAAATTTGTCTTTGCGGCTGCAGGAAGGAAAAGTTGCTGTAACCTACGCTGATAAATTAATCAAAATTATCAGAGTTATTGAAAGATTTAAAGAAAATCCAGGACAAAAAGAAAATGGGGCATTGAAAGCTTCAGTGAGCATGACTTACTCAGGGCTTTGCTTAAAAAGTAACAAGAAAATAGTTTGCATAAACAGAATGCAGTTCCTTACAAGTATTATCCACAATCTCAGTGCCCGCTGTTTCACCACTGTTGATCCGTGTCGTAGCCAAACTGAGAGTAAGACATGTGAATTGCATAAGAAACTGCTGGTGGATTTTGAAGTCCTGACATGTGGCAGGAAGACTGTGAAAATATGAGGTATAGTGAAGAGAGTGTAATGAGAATGTGTTGAAACTTTCGTCTCCCTAATGTAAGGAATAGTAAATGGTTTCCGGGAATTCTTAGACGAAGGGGAAAAGAAAGTTCCGAACACACTGCTCCCCTTAACAAGTACAGTTCAGTCAATATCATGCAGCACAGTTGAGTGTGAACATGGATTCAGTGCAATGAACATAACTGTAAATAAACTTAGAACAAAACTACAGATACAGAATGTTTCGTGTGCGATGTTTATAAAACTATATGGACCACCTCTTTCTAAATGGAACGCCCGCCCCTACATTACTTCTTGGTTACTGCACCACCGTTCAGCGAATGACACCAAAACTCGACAGTGTGCGGACGAGGTAAAGGAGGAGAGGGGAATATGGAAATCCTTTTTATAGGTGAGTAAAGATTCCATTTGGCATGCATTTTTGTTATACAGTCATGCTGAAACGTGTACTGAGAACTACATTTTTTAAACTAACTCTTTTACATAATACGAAAACGACTTAAGATAACGCTTAATATTTAACCATTGATTTGTCCTATATTTCAAAGATTTTAATATGAAAGTTGCAAATCAGAATATTCTTGTATTTATATAAAAAAATGGATTGTTGCATTTGCTGCATTTTTAAAAAAATTGGGAAGTAACGATAACATTCAACTTATGAAAATCGAATATGCGCCGCTCTGTTCTCAAATGTCTCAAAACAGACCAGTTAGTGACCCGAAGATGTCTATGAGGACTAAAACCACAAACAGTCATAAACACCTATAAAGCATTGTTTCGCCCGATTCTCACGTTTGGACACATAGCCTGGCTTGCAGTAGACACATACATCTACCATCAACGGCAAATCATGGAACGCCAATACGGATCGCTTACAGAGTCAAACTACCCAGTCCTACCCAAGAACTCTACGATCGAATCACCGTTCCCCATCTTCTGCTTCACCTTGAAACACTCCGCCTGAAATACATCTCACAGCGCTTTCAGACAGAACACCCACTATAAGAAGACATTATACACACCCACGTACATCATAACGCACCAGCTACACACATATCTATCTTCACCACTCTCACTTCTTTTCACACTCTGTCAATATATTATACCACCCGACCACCCTGAAATAGCACGCATAGTAGCCTTAAGTTCACCTTTCATCCCTCACATCATTGCACCCTCATATGCCGCACATTGACCCATCTTGAACGCTAGGGCTCATTTGTCCTCATTTAGATCTAGAGTCGCCCCTAGATCAGAAGATTATCACTCACTTGTCTTAATTGTGCCAATGTGTTGTCTTGTCTAGTACAACTAACTTTCTTCACATCACTTTCACATTATACATATTGTATATTTACCGATTTATTATTGATTATTCGATCTATATCCCTACCTAGATATATGGTTATGAGGAAAACTCATAATAATCCCACATAATGAAAGAAATAAAGTTATATGATCTCTCAGATCTCTTAGCCTACCCACCTTCCCATGTCAACTACTTTTGCACCACTTCCTCTTCCCACACATAGGGTGTAGCCGTTTGGAGGGTACTAGCCTGTAAGTAAAAACTTGACTTCCGCGTTTGATACCGTCTGGCATGGTGGTTTGATTTATAAACTCAATACACCTAACTTCCGGACTACTATAATAAGATGGTTAAACAATTTTCTAACAGAGAGAACCACTCAGGTTAGATCAGGAAATGAGCTCTCTGACACCATTGGCATTCAACGTGGAGCCCCTCAAGGCGCGGCCCTGAACCCGATCCTTTACCTAATATATGTCAATGACACACCTCGTCCAAGTCAATTAAATACAAAGTTAGGCTTGTTTGCAGACAATACGGCATATTGAACAAGCGTAGGAAATCCTGAAGTCACAATTAAAATTTTGCATACTATAACAGATAAATTCGTCAAATGGTGCCAAACCTGGAAACTATACTTAATCCCCCCCCCCCCGCAAAAAAAACAATTCATCAATTTTATCCATCTAGCAGAGATACTCGAAAAGACAAATATAAATTTATCGTAGTAAAAACACAAAAATCAAACCAAAAACGACTGCAAAATATTACGGCGTGACACTTGATCAAAAGTTGAATTTTAAAGCTCATATAAAAGTTAGAAATTCTATTGGTTTTAAAGCACATTCTTTACTTAAGAATTATTTTCGTTTAACACTTTCGATAACAATAAAAATGAGATTATATCTATCTATCCTCAGGCCAATTGTCATATACGGGCACGAGCTATTTTACTCAAAGATATGCACGGAAAAGATAGAAATGTTCGAAAGATTTTGGATTCTGTACATGGAGAGAGTGTGGGTTGAAAACCAGTCGGAACTGTATAGAAAAGTAGTTATTGTCCCTGTAGAGACATACATGAAAGAAAGACGTAAGAAATGTATAGAAGTCGCCAGAAACAAAACGTTTATACAACACAATTTACCCAGTCGAATGAACGACAGAATAATTAAACATAATATAACATATTAAGAACTGCTTTCTTACTAAAACCAATATTCACAGGCAAAATATATTAACAACTATCTTAATAACATTACATATTCCCTACGGATGCGACGTTCTTAATCAAAATAAAGGTCTGAGTTACAAAATGGAAGTTCCGCACTTATCATAAAACACACATCATCCCTTCCTTCCTGCGGACTAACCTAAACGTTTAACCTATTACCAGCCGTGAGGTTCTGGGCATATTCTAATGAAAGACCTATATACTTTGAAATTGTCGCACACTTTCAGTTCAGACCAACATGGACATTTAACATTAAAAGTAGATACTTTCACTTTACCTGGGCGTGTTTTCACGTGTTTGTTTGGTGTGGGGCTTGTGCCCTGGTGCTTAATCCGATTCCTATCAAATAATGATATCCAGTCAAATATAATTTTAATTCAAAAGGACAAAAGTAGCTATTATGAGCTAGAAGTCCAATGTTGTGGCTCTGCGGGCCTCTGACCTTTACTTTATGGATCGATCGCAAACAAAAAATAGTATATTCTTGCAATGTTCTGTTGAAATAGACTCCACTCTGTTTGACGCCATTTAGCAATAGATATGGACGTAACAGTAATAAAATATCGTCAATTGTTAACAATATTTGTATACTTAATTTGTAACTATATAGTATGGTCAGACATGATTCCCCCATAGTTAATTCTACTATATAGTGTTGTATAATTAACGATAATCCTACAAAATATCTTGTTAATTTAACTAGAAACTAGAATTTTACTACACAATATTGTTAACAGTATAGTAATTATGACAATGCGCCTAACCATATGTGCTGTCAAAATGTCAATACACGATTAACAATACTTGTATTGTATTTACAACCCATAGTGTTGCTGTCCCATAATTAACTATGAAAAATCGCCATATATGGTAACTGTAACGTTACTTTTTTTAGTGTGTGTAAACATTTGAATGCAACGTTGATGCAAAACTTTAATATATGTGTTGCACGGTGAATATATAGTATACCATAAGCACTAGTCATAAGAGAAGCCTCTACAGGAAAACAAGCAAAATATATTCAATCTATTTTTACGTACACAACAAAGGTATAGCTTGAACTTTGTGCCTAACAGAATGTCTCTTAACTCAGAATTTGGGCCATTTTCTGCATTAACTTGAATTTATGATGAACACAATAGTAGAAATAATTAAAGACATACATACCCAAAACACTATCCCCCAACCATTCCAGGCGCTCATTGGACTCTAGCCTGTTGGGTGTAATTGAGTTGTGTGTTAATGCTAACTCTAGGAAACTTACGTTGCGGAATTCGTACATTAATATTTTTTGAATAATATCAAGTTCTTCTTCGTAAAGCTTATCCGAAACAGGTTCTTTTAAACGATCGAAAATTGCCGCTGGTATATCAACACTGAACAATACATCTTTCAAAACGTGAACAATTGTCTCAAAATTTGCGAAAGTAGAAATTACTCCAATGATTGCCTGAACAGTGTGTGAGAGTTCTTTCTTCGACACTTCCTGAACAATTCTGGTATGAACGTTAAACGTACATAAATAATTCTCTATACAGAGTTTCTGTCCTGCTTCCAACACATTCGTTGTGGCAACCATTTTGTGGCGTAATGTAGTAAGATGCCCTTCTGTGCTTTCAGTTTCAGCTCCGAAGAGGTGTAACGAGGATACTGTTTTGATAGCTGCTCTGCCTATTACGGCCCAGGCAGGCCACATTATAGCATCTTTGCTAACGTTACACGACAATGCCGACAATATACAACATTGTAGGCCTTCTTTAGTATGCCACTGCACTCTGCACCCAGGAAACGTGACTTCTAGGTCATTTAAAATTATCCCTAAAGAAAATAAACATACATTATTTAAGTAACATATCATGAATAAAATTATACAAGAATGTATATATATATATATATATA
>JAGDQP010018423.1:2231-15827 GCA_022664845.1 Lepisma saccharinum | reverse complement strand
CACTGCAAATTGTGTCGATGAGCTCTTGGGCGAGCAGCAGTTGCATCATTCGATAGGTAATGCATTCTAGGCATGTCCATTGAATAATATATGTTACTCTAAAATTAATGCTTTTGCATAAAGCTAGAGTAACATATTTGAAGTCTGGTACGATGTCTAAAGCTCTGAAATGAGAAAGGCGAAAATAATCTTAAACACGTGGAAGGAGAGTTTAAAGCAACTAAGAAAATCATGATCAATGAGAAAAAATATCTCAATTTTGTTAACACCAAGTTCTTCCATCTCGAATTGAGGCGCATGCCCGGACAAACATTTAGGTGTAAGTGCAGTTATAAGCAACAAAGGTCTGTGATGTGTTTTATATCTATGTGCAATTAGTTTGAGACCATATTGCAACAGACTGCCTCAGTATTCAGAAATTTTTGGAGAGAATATACTACTAAAAACATCAAACATACACTTCCCGTAAGTGAGCGCGCTCTGATATATTGTGTCCGATTTATAAAACAAAGTCTATGTTAGCTCATACCGAGTAACCTCACTCTGCGGCAACAATCAACTTTGTTGCCGTTTTCTCCATACATGCGAAATGTAACAGACGTTTGTTCGCGCATACGACTGAATTTTCTAACAATATGGAAAATTGTTAACCAGGCAAGTTATTGTCACAACGTCTTCCCTTTACCCCTTTTCATGATTTCTACATAAGCTTGTTTTAATGTGAAAAAGTCTTCTACCATTGCTTTTTTAATGTCGATTAGACTACAGGAAATTGCTATATATAAAAATGAAAGTGACAGTGTTTGCGTGAGCATCACGCTAAAAGTGCTTGACCGATTGGAATGATTTTCCGCACATGATCAAATACTGGACCGGACCAGGACCTCAAAAAACTTCATCTTGTTCTTGAAATTTATTTTTGGACACGGACAGATGGACAGAGTGGTACTATATTTATAAGAACACCTTTTACAGATTTTCTATTAAGGGACCTAAAAACAGAAACTATTACATTAAAATTAATATTGTCTTTCTCGAAACTGGAAAGCATTTGTGTAGTTGAAATTCGAAAATTCACTAGAAAATTTATAAAACTTCACAAACAGCGCGCGTTTCCCAACTACGCCAAGCTGGCAACAACAATAAGTGTCCATATAAAGCTGATAGCGCTGCAAGTTAAAAAAAGTATATGCTAGTTATTTGATTAATTTTGTTTGTTGTAAATAGGTTAAATTCACTTATGTGCGATGTGTTAAAGTATATATTAAAAAAGTCATCAAGTACTGTCCATCTCTTGATTGTTTTCTGCCTTCAAACTTCCGCGTATGAGAGATTAGCTCTATTGATCGAGTTTTTCAGTGGTCGAAGTGAGGCGGTATGTACTGGTATGGAATACCGGCTCTGGTGTTTGAGAGCTAAACGCATACCGTTACTGAAACACATGCTATACGTGTTCTTATATCAATTCCTGATTTGTCTAGGCAAATATTAGGAAAACATACCGTCTCTGTTTCTTTCCCACTTCGAACACAGGTTTTAATCCTAGTTTCGTAGTCTCCCTTCAATCCCTCCCACTTTATAACAACTTCATCTCCTCCCACTCCGCGTTATTGAACCAGATAGACAAGGGAAACAAGCACGAGGCATTAGGGTCATTCCTATGTCAATTCAACACACCTTGTCTACCTCACCCTCTCAGATATCTATGATTTTTTTGTTTATTGCTAGTAACCGTTGAGAATATTATTTTTTCTCAGATTTTTTGACTCATTTGGTTTCGTGCTATGAAAGTTGAAAAACAAAGAGTTTCATTTTCCTTTACAAAATGTATAATAACTCTCCACTGAATGGCGCTAGAGAGCTCGAAAAGGGCTTATTTTAAAGATTATGTAATCAAGTTTCATTTGGTATGATATTTGATAGGGTTTAACAAAATTTTGTATCTAGCTAATAATCAAATTTTATTTTCTCAAAATCGGACATTCGAATTTAAAAAAAAATCTTGTATGTTGGACATACCTCCCTACAGCTACCATGAAAATTGTAATTTGCTACGGTAATGGGATCATGAGATAAAAAAAATGCTTTCGTTATATACCTGGGGAGGAAAAGTCACTAACGGTCCACATTAAGAATGTGAATTATTTATGGTATTTAGTGTTAGGCATCTATGCCTCAGGCTGGCAAAGGATTCAGTAAGCAATTGGTCAAAGCTGAAGTTCAATATATCAACCTGATATTTGTCTGGTAAATGTAACTGAGAGACCGTACTGTCGGTACGGATGTTTATGGATTTTAGAAACTTAACAGCTTGACACGGGCCGAAGCTATTAATTACTAAAATAGCCTCAAAATACAGTTTACCAAAGGTTTTATTTACCTTAATTTGGATCGCTTGTGCCTTTTCTTACCCAGGCATATAACGAAAAGATGTTATATCTCGAGATCCCATTATCGTCCCAAATTCCAATTTTCACTATAGCTGCAGAGAGGTATGACCAACATATAAGAATTTTCTGAAGAAATTCGAATGTTCGATTTGAAGCAACTAAAATTTTATAATTTTTGGGATACAAATTTTTTGCAACTCTGCACCCTAAAAAAAATATAGTAGATATAACGATATTATGGTCAACTGGACCATACAATGTGATTCTTTTGGAACCAGTAATTTTTATGGTTGCATTTACAAAACTTTTGTTGTTAAGCGTTTGTTGTTAATTTAACAATACTGTTATGGTTGTTGTCAACAGCTTACAATACGCGAACTAACAACAACGAACTAACAATACTTTATTGTTGAATTTACGACAAATCGATCCGAAATGGTAGTAGCTTTATCCCTATTTATATTGTAAGCTTTACAGAAATTTGTCTTTGTATTACTAACATATTGCAGTGATAATATTATCACAGCAAATCAATAAAAAAAGCTTTTTTGCTGGGAGACTGAAGTCCTCCTCGCGGACCAGTAGGCTTGAACTGCATTGTTCGCCTTTTAAAAGTGTTAAGTTATGGACGCATCTCTCTGCTATTACTTGTAACATACAACTCACACTAATATCTGTAAAGAATAAATATTAATGTGAAATTCTTTCCAAAATCCTTTAAGCAAATTCGCGAAACGTATGTCAGTGTATAAAAAGAAAAATCCTACGATTAATTCGACAAAGTGTAACCCGATTGTATAAAAACAATAAACTTTGAGTGTCTATGTTTTACTTTTAAAAGCGGTGCCATCTGTTGACCACAACTATAAACAGTACAAATACACATTTTCACAACGGTAATAGAAACATGTGTCAATTTCTTCGCAATATAAATAGCGTTACCATCTTTTCATTTCCGGATTTCCGTACAGATTTTAAATTCTATTCACGGAGCACTTGGGATAAACTCTTTGTATAAGAGAGTTAAATGGAATTACCTTTCAGTAATGTATTTCACCTTATAAAACCCACCGAGTTTTAATGAGGAAGTGCTACCAATTTTATAAAAAAAAATACAAAAACGTATGATTTACGATGGTAATGGTTTACTTAACCTTTCTTCAAAGAAAGCAACAAAACGTAGCTCAAGTATTTTAGAATGTCAGGAAAATTCTCATGTTGCAACTCCCGAACTTGCGACATCGTAATACTGATTACTTCTAAACACAGTACATTAGGGGCATTATTATACAATACGGTGGTTCGAAGAAAATACCTTTCTCTTTCAGGTCGGTATAGTGCGAAAGAGCGGTCCATGGTGCTAAAAATTAAAATTAAAATCCGTTAAAAATTTTCGTCTTTGAAAATTAGGAAACTTTCGAAAATTGAGCTTCTTTCGTCTTTTTTAAAAAAATATCAAACATACTTTGAACGAAGTGCTATAGATTTGGAAGTATATATCCCAATAAACCTTTTATATCCCAATTTGGCACTATTTGAGATTAGTTTTGTGATTTATTGTCATCATCACTGATTTTCTGTAACCTAGGTGTAGAATTAATCTTTACAAGTATCCTAATAAATTATCTTCAGCAGAAAATTAAAGTTGAGGAGTTAAGAAGGTTCAAATTGATTTCCGCTTAGAAAGTGATTGTCTGGCTTTTAAATTTGCCTATGCACGAACTCTATGATGTGTTTCCCTTCAAATAATATCATAGCCAGAAGAAAAAAACTAGGATCAGGTAAAAATGCATTGGGTTCAATGTCAGGTTATATTACTTGGAATTTGAATTTTATTGATGGTCTTTATGTATCTAAGGCTCAGACCGAGAGAGGGGAGGGAAAAGAGGAAAAGAATTGACCAGAGCCTAATGTAAAAGGTGTGACTAAGGAAAAAGTCTGGGAAAACCTCAGTCAGGATGGTAGGTTGCTAAGATTTAACCTAGGACCTAACGAATTCTAAGTCAGCACTCTACCATTGAGCTGCGGCTTCTCGGCTCTATTACTTGGAGTAAGTTTTCAGGCAAGTACCGTTAACTTTCAATTCCTTCAAACACATGTTTAGGACCACCTGTAAAATATTTCCTTTGTTTTATTGCAAACCACTTAGTCATCTAGTTACTTTTATCTTAGGGTTTTTAGATACCTATCTGGTTCGAAATAAAACACAGCAACAATTTTGCAGACGGCTATAAACATGTCTTTGATGAAATTGGATGTTTACGGTACTTGCATGAAAACTTACTTCAATTTCCTTACTTGCATGAAAACTTACTTCAATTTCAATACTTGCATGAAAACTTACTACCCGATTATTTGTTTCCTCATCCTAAAATTTCCATCTTCTGGCTATGTTATTAGATGAAGGGAAACACATCGTAGAGTTTGTGCATAGGCAAATTTAAAACCCAGACAATCACTGTCTAAGCGAAAATCAATTTGAACCTTTTTAACTCCTAAACTTTAATTTTCTGCTGGAGATAATTCACTGAGATACTTGTGAAGATTAATTCTGCACCTAGGTTACAGAAAATTAGTGATGACGACATTAAATCACAAAACTAATCTAAAATAGTGCCAAATTGGGAAAATAAAATGTTTCCTTTGGCATGCTAAGGCAGTTGAGCAATGTTTAAAAATAGTGTTATAAGATTCGCGCAAAGTCTGCGGAGCTCACTTCAGAGTTGGACACATTAGAACCTCTCTATTGTCAAGATAAGGAATACATAAATTATCTCATAAATCAGAATTTAAAGTTGCAATTACTATATTGATAGAGTGAGAACAGCATATCTTAACTTGTACTGATGAACAACTGATAAATAGCTGTGAACGTCTGATGCTAAGTTTTTCTAACTACCTTATGAGCTTATTGGTTTGGAAGGGTGTGGGTGGAACTCAAAGAATAAGAACATTAGAGTCTATAAAATAATTAGTCGAATTTCAGCTTGTAATTTATGTATGACGAAAAATATATACTTTGTAAAGAAGCAATTGTTTGACAATTGATTCTTGTTATAGAATTCACATGTTATTGGTAAAACGTTGTCGGAAAACACAACCAATAAACTATATAAAAATTGCATTGATACTTATTTTAGTTCATGTCATTCATGTCTATATTTCTAAATCTATAGCATTCGTTCAAAGTATGATTGATATTTTTTTAAAAAAAAGACGAAAGAAGCTAAATTTTCTAAATTTTCCCAATTTTCGAAGATTATGCGCGACCGAAAGATGTTAAGCGATTTTAATTTTCCTTTTTTCCCTCTTCTTCTTAGCACCATGAGCAACTTTTCTGCACTATGGAGTCCCGAAAATGCAAGGTTATTTTTTTTCGAACCACCCTATTATACATTATTATGAGGCATTCGAGCTTAACTAAATAGATCTAAATACATTCGCTATTGCCTCCTTTCATTGACTAGTGACATAGTCTATAGATTCAAGTGTATTAAACAAAAAGCCACAGTCTTACCTGCCTATAAGATTTACCGATACAAATTATCTATTAGATAATATGCAGATTTTTTCATGAAAATCGAAGGGCAACTCTTAATAAATGTGACACTTTACCAATGTAAATAATTTATTCTAAATTATTCCAAAACAGCTCAATTCACAATCAACCATGAACGATGCCTCATATACTGCGTGTGTAGTGGAGGGTTAAAGAAACTAAATTTGGAAATATAATAAAAATGTCAATGTCAGAGACTTCTCACAGAATAAAGAATTGAGGTTTGTACAAGAAAGCTAATTCCCGGATATTTAACTTTCCAATCCGGACTCCGGACAAGTTTCTTCATTTCCGGACTGTCCGGGCGAATCCCGAACGGGTGGTAACCCTAAATATAAATATTAAAGTTATTATGTTAATCATCATCTGCATCAACACAATTATCATCCAGAACTCATCATAAAGGTCAAAGTTGGTGTGCTTCTAGTAACTTTCCATTTTTTCTGTTGTGTCGATAAATATGGCGACCTAATTTTATTTGTCATCCCGTTACAAGAAGTATGGTAAAGGTGTACGCATGCTAAGACATTAATTTTAGAATATGATTAAATCAACAATAATTTGGTGTTAGTTCCGCGCTAACAAATCAGTATTGTTAATAATATGGTACATTTAACAATATTCACTTAATGCTTAATCAACATTTGTTGTAACTGCCCACATGTCACAAATCGTAAATATGACTATCTTTTTCGTTACGACAGCGATGATTTGCTTATCGATACTCGTATTGTCCCAGTAACCCCAGTATTTTTAGTGTGTGTGTCAATTGTCATATCAACTGGAAGCTTATTACAAGAGCTTCTAAATGAGCACTCTTTGAGCTCTCTAGCACCAACTATTGCAGAGTAATAATAAATTTTGTAAAGGAAAATGTGACTTTTTGTGATTTTTCAACTTTCATAGAACGAAAACCAGTGAGTCAAAAATCTGGGGGAAAATATATTTTTTAATATTTCCAACGGTTACTAGCAATAAACAAAAGTCACAGAAATCTGAGATGGTGAGGTGGAATTTTCTTAAAACGTGCTGATTTCACATGGAATTACCCATTAACAACAGGCGATGAGATAGCAGTAACAAGTGTCAACACAATTGAACATTTCTTTCTTACGTCAAAACAATTTGTTCTTAAAGTAAACAGTTACGAACTAGCAACGTGAAAACAAGTGTAAGACGAACAAGTACTAGAAACAAACAATGTATATGTTCTAATTTGTCTGGTACGTTACGTACAAGTGGCATTGATTATTAAGTGTAATTAAGAACAAGTGTTAGTATGGTTTGATAACAGTGGATAACATTTCTTTACGTAGTTCATTATCAGTTAGTGCTTTCAAGCATGTAGTCATGTATTCAGTTAACTAGTCCAATAAATAGTTTCAAAAAAGTAGTCGTGGTGTTGAGCGTTAGGACAGTGTCTCCAAGGAAGCGGATTTAATTTCCCCCTGTAGCATTGTGCTCATACAATCATCATGGTTCGAAGTATAATTTTACTAAAATGACTAACAAAAAATAAAATTTTTGCAAAAATTTTGTGAAAGCTTCGCAAGAAGACTCATCAAGCAGATATCCATACGAGCAAAGATATGAATCTCGCTTATCTGTATGTGTGTGTATTTTCGTGGATATATACGGTATGAGGCATTGGCAACTGACAGCCCAAAATAATTTTTAAAAAAAGGAGAAAATAAAAAACTTTTTAAAGACGTACTTTTCATAAACACATCGTACTAAAAAGTGAAATATAATTTTGTTTATGCATTACTAAAAAAAACAGCATGGGATGGGCAAGCCAATTCAAGAGTTTATAAAGGGACTGTATATGAGAGAGCGCTCATACTTTCTTTATTCATGCTTAAACAAAATTACTTTTTAATTTTTATTACGAATTGATTAAGAGAAGTATGTCTTTATAAAGTTTTTGTATTTTTTATTTATTTCAGTGTTCGGATAATGCATTTTCTCAAGCTAAATATGTTTTGACTCAAATCCTAAAGTGTTGTGCAACCAGTCAAACCCAGGGTAATTGCAGGTAGTATTTATTTTAGGATAAAGAAGTTCATATTAAAAAAAAATATTAAAATATGTTTTTAAAACATAGAAATATATGTAAAATATGTAATATATGAAAATAACAATGGGATATTGTATTGTGGCTCGACTTACGTACGTCACTGTGCAAACTTTCATCATTCTATGTGATCGGGAAATGAGTTAAATTAAAGTTTTAAGATTTGAGAACACTACTAACCATTGTGTACTAAAAAGAATGTAAAAAGATGTGCGCAGTTAACCTAATACCTACTGGAGGAGAACACTTGACCAAGCCCTCTACACTAGTATCACATAAGCAGTGTTGCCACACCAACACACACTTTTATTTTCTCTAATGGCAGTACGAAAACTGTTAATTGGAAATAAATCTGCGAAGCAAAATACGTCGAATAATATAAAAATCAATGCTCAGAATCGCCAACTTTGGGAGATATAAAGGGTTAAATTTGGAAATAGAAGGAATGGATTGTAGCTAAACGGGTCACATTAGATCTAAAAATACATACCGAATGAAAATACGAAGTGGTCCCAACGAAATGCCAAAAGTAAAATTCACTACGATTAGCAGTGATACCACACGAGAAGCCGAAAGAATAGGAAGCTTAGAATCGCTATTTAAACAAAAGTGCCCCCAGACAAAGGTCACGAATATAACCAGGAAAAACTTTTTGAGGGTCTAAAAATGCAATCGCCGTTATTTGGAAGCGATATCACAAAGCGTTCAAAAGATATAATAAAAGGGAGAAAAGGTTGCAACATTGGAGGTACATTTTCAACCCTCATGCAACACTACAACCCACACAGGGTTGCCAGAAGTATGACGAATCTTGCTTCGCACCAGAATTGCCTAGATGTTCGCTCGCAAGCTTCAACGATTATGGAGGTAATGACTCCTACTGCGCGATAATTGCATAAAACGTAAACAAAGAACGTAGTACGTTACCATGGGGTCCTTTACACCTTTGCAAGATAAACTAGTGTAGGTATAAAGAACAGAACAAAGGTTTTTAGCAAGTAAAGGTTTTAAAATACAGTCTCAAACTGGCTTTCACACATATCGTAAGCGTGGAGGAATCCGTAGCATGTCAGGCTATGCAACTATTACACATTGGGTGGAACTTCGGATCACAGTGGTGTTATTGGATTTTTGTTATAATGTTATAATGCTCAACATTTATATTAAACCTTTATTGACTTTTCTACGTGAATTGTTTTCCCTCTGAAACTAAAGTGTTCTATACATTTTATTATAAATGCTGCTTATGTCACGATATGTACTTGTATTTCCGATTTCGTCTTTTGAAATAAATATACCCAGCGTATTGAAGTGGCAGATGCACCTTTCTTATTTTTAATGTAGTAATGAAATATGATCATTTTTGCAAGATATATTTGTTGAATGTGGATACTAATGTTATACACAAACATTTTTTTTTTGTCTTTCTGAGGAAACGGGCAATGTTACACAACAAGAATTTTTATTATAGTTTGACTCGCCGTATTTAAAAGTTGCATAAATAAAATCAATGATTCGTTATATTGTCCTCCCCTCCGCCGATGAATTACGATCTGTTAATTTCATGGATTCTTGTAAAGAGGTATTTTCTCTTCTTCCTATCAACTTCATAATCCATGATACAAAAACAGTGGATACAAAAGTAGTAACACTTCGCGTGATGTCAGAGATTCTGCCAGATTCTTCCCCAATGGAGAGAGGTACTCTTCCAAATTATTGGGCACGCGCCCCCAACTTAAAAACATTTAAGATTAATTTCTATAGAAACCCTCCAAAACTCATGTTAACTCTAACATACTAGATAAAATAATCACAACGGTTTTGGCCATATGGTGCTACGGCATTAACGATAACGTATCTAAGCAGAATAGCTTTTGTCTGTTTCGTAACGCGTATACAATGCTGTATGTCTGTCAGTTCAGAATTAAATGAGATACATGATATAATGGAGCAGAATTAGTCCGAAGTTGTTGACATCATATTAGTGTTTGGAGAGTGGAATCTCAAGCTGCAAGAGTTTCTTTGTTTCGTGTGCTGTCCTCAGATGAGGCAGCATTACTCACCATGAAGAACTGAACCGACATAATATGGATTATTGGTCGGACACGAATCAGCATTGGCTGCGGCAACAAGTTCTACAGCGACTATGGTCTGTCAATGCGTTGTGTGTTATTTTTGGTGGTCGCATAGCTGCTCCCTATTATTTTTAACTCATCCGACGGGCACTGCGTGTAATGACTTTTAACAATATAAACTCCAATATTTTTGCCACTGGACCGCCGCTGCACTATGTAGTACCAGCATGATGGATACCCACCTCACAATACTGGTATCAACAGAAAATGGCTGCATATCACATTACCAGTACGATGGATAGGAAGGGAGTGGTCCCATCCACTGGCCTGCTCCCTCTCCGATCTGACAACATTAGACTATTATCTACACAGACATTTAAAAGAGCAAGTGTACAGAACAGAACCCACTACATGAGAAGATATGCGGAAAAGAATTCAACAAGCCTGTGCAAATATTCCACAGGAACATAGTCCTAGGAACCCAGGCCCTTACCACACGTATGCAGCTGTATATGGATCGAAATTGCCAGCATTTTGAATATTTACTTAACCGTTAGCACACTATGTTTATCTTACTGTCTAGCAAACTGTGGGTGTTCCCTTCTTGTTGTAGCTTCTTATTTAAAATCTTAATTTTAATTATGACTTTCGACATCTCAGGTTCAGGCCGAGATATGGGAAGGCATGGATAAGCGAGGTTAATCGACAAGAGTGACTATCCCACTATTCTTATTATGCAACTGGGAAAACTCTGGAAAAATCAATCAGGGTGACTGACCTAAACAGGGCTTCGACACCCGCTCAACCTCCCCATTGATGCATGGTAGTGCAGCGCTCAAACCACCGCAACCGAGGTGGCTGGGTCTTTTGCAATATAAGCACTACCATCATTGTTTAGTATTATCCGCATCATGTGTTCGCAGAAAAGTATTCCCATGAGACGAGACATTTTGAGACAAGTACATTTCATCAATTTGATACACGAGAGAGACATAGTCTACGCGTATTTGTAAGTTGGATTTTGAATGAAGGGATATTGCGGGAAGGGGGAACACCTTCATTAGAAGGTACCTAATAATGTGGTACCAGGTGGCAAGCCGAAAACCGTGGCAGGGGACCGGGAGGGGGGGAACAAAATGGCCGCTGGTGAAATTCGTCTCTCTCGCTTTAAAGTGCTATAACTTTTACAAATTTTAAATTAAAACATTCCTGGATGTGCGAATATTTTAATAACATATTAGAAATTATATTTTAGGACAATTTGTTGCCATAGCGAACGTTCTTGGACAATTGAAGACCTATAAAATGAGAATGGTAGGTGTAGTACTTTATGGTTTTTAATACAGCGGCAGAAAGATTAATGCAAGACGTTGTGAAAGGTGGAAATTCAATATCACAAGCTTAACCTTACTGATTATTTTTTATAATGATTTAGAGCGTCCCTTTTAGGATTGGGCGTGGAAAAGATAAATCAGAATTGGGATATCATCATTGTCATCTTTGCTTTATTTGTTTTTAAACTATGCGTTTCTTGAGGGGACAGGAAAGAGGGGTGTAACGAAAGCACAACACAAACATAAACTGCACAAAAAACACAACATAAACAAATAACCTTGGCTTTATATATACCTAATCTATCCTATATGATGCTCTGTGATACAATTAGTTTAGAAATATATCCTCGAGTTACACATTTTTCGATTTAAAAGAGTTACCACATAAAGAAAAAATATATTTTCTTGTGAGATTTTTTTATTTAACGAATCTGTCAATACCATTGTTTATATTCGTTGATGTTTGATTTATTTAATTTATTTCATTTATTTATGAACCCGTTGTCTATCCGACCCGGTCAGTCACTATAAAGAAACACTCAGTTCGTTAGTGGGTCTTAACAAGTTGGTTTCTCACCTGAGCATTCCTTACATTCTATTTCTAAAGTTTTCCCCTACGATGTCACACCTATGGTTTCTCACCTAAGCATTCTTTACATTCTATTTCTAAGGCTTCTCCCTTACGATGTCACATCTATGTTCTGTTTTGTTTACCATTTGATTCAGTGATTCAGCCACCAGTATCTTATAGCATGGAGTTTTAACAATGTTTATTATAAGCGTAAATTGTCACGTGTACTGACAGGGGTATTCACATTTTCTCAGATTTTTATTGTTGTGAGTTCCGGCGATTCGTTGTTGATTTCCACATTGTTCCTGGAGAATTTGAAAATCAGATTCATTTGTTTTCGAAAATAATGTTCCTTTATGAGAACAACAATTGATTCCATTATTTTGGGGAATAAAGGACATATGATGATGAAACGTCCCCAACCTAATGATCCCAAAAGAGGATCAGACAAATAGAGTCGCCAGGAGCATAGAGTACCCACGCAAAGCATCTAACCTAACCTCTAGCTCCAAACATTTTCTGCACCCCAGACGAGCGGCGCAGAAATGCCTTACAGATTTAAGAATATCTGGGAAAGAGGATTCCAGATCCTTGTGATCGCTGTAAAAAAAAATAACTTAGATCGAGGGAGGAAATACCGGTAAGGCGACACCTCCAATCGTTTAATTAGATCGTCAGTTCATACTCCGAAGTAACAGCAGGTTCAGATTAGCGACAGATTAAGAAAGAAAAACGCCAATATTTACTTGGGAAATAATCTCAAACGATGATACGCATAACGACTCATATGTCACTTCGAAGTCTACAGGGTGGCAAAAGACCATGTCTTACCTTTACCTTAGTAGGGCCCACATCTGTAGTCTGGAATTGCAATTCCTGAAATAAAGACGAACGAACACAAAAGAATGACGGTCGCAACTCAACCCAAACGTAGTGTCATAACGCACAAATGCGAATAATATATATTCACACAAATCACATGCTGGAGTCAACGCAGAAAGTCAATATATAGTTCCTTTCCCAAGTTATCACCTCTCAGCTGGCGAAATAATCCTACCACTGGTCTACGGATTTACGAACCGATCTAATCTAATTAAAATCACATCACTCAATACGATATATTTACCGAAACACAGAAATAATTTGGTATCAATTGCTGTCAACTTCACGTAACGATTAGTAGCTAATTTCCAATAAATATCAAGTCAAACATTAAATACCTCACTGCACATCACAATTATTACTAAACACTGTAAGAGGATTATCAACTAATGCCGTAGATCGTACCTGGTTATCTGAGAGGTTACTATACTACGTTCACTGAACATAAACACAAAATATTTTCGAAGAAATATAAAAATTTCAGAATTTCAATTTATTGCTTTGAATTTACATATCGCACGCTTTCTGATATGATAGTTCATAAGAATCTGAACAGAATTACTGTTGAGTTGTAGGAACACACAAATTTGAATCGCTGGTATACATTGAATTAAGCAGAACTGAAAGTTAAGTAGTCACACATAGATGTCCATAATTTCTATAATAATTCATACATTTTGCTGATATTTTCACAAATTATTCCCGAAATAT
>JAGDQP010018422.1:5999-28617 GCA_022664845.1 Lepisma saccharinum | reverse complement strand
ATAAATCAGAGCCATATTCAATCCACTACTGGATGAGGCGTCTCCCCGGAGGGAGGAGATTGATTGGCCTACTACTCCCACACTGACACGCTGACCAGACAGGTTCTGAGAGGAGAAAACCCACGCGCCTTGGAAAAAATCCTTGACAATGCCGGGAGTCGAACTCGGGACTCTTCAATCCGTTGTCATACACGCTAATGACTAGACCAACGGCGGTGGTCAATATATATACATATGTGGACAGATTATTATCAAAATTTGAATGCATTTGCCCTAGTCATTGGATTCCTCATGCAGGTAGCTGCTATATACCTTTATGTGAAAATGTGACAAAACAAGTATAGGTAGCATTATGGTGTAAAAATTACATTACCGTGACGCATAAGCTAGACCGGGGTTATTTGAGTCAAGGGAATATTTGGGTCAAACTTAAGAAAAAATGCCACTGCGCATTTAATATGCGCACCAGTACGCTGGACCTGCTTTTGTGAGTTCGTTGGCAAAGGGAAGGGCGTGTGTGTCTTTGATCTGCTGGTTTCTTATCAGTTGCTGTGAATTTGCGACTATTCTGAGCAAGGTGAGTTGCAATACTTCATATTTTGCTCTGATATAAAATATTGGCTGTATGATATAAGTTGCTGAACCTGTGTACATGCATATATTTGTAAAATTATTACCGTACGCGTAAAACAGAACGTCCGCATGTTATAAACGCCGTTTTTGTTGCTCTCCCCTATCTCATTTGAAAGTAGTACGTTCCTACGTAAGCATGTGCGAAACGGGGCTATTTGAGTCAGGTGTAAACTTATGTGAATTTATTTACTTTATGGATTTAAATTTTGTATTTATTGATTTTCATTTTGTATTTCATTTTCTTTTTAGATGGTACGGACATACAAATCAAAACATAAATACAACAAGTGAAATAATGAAGACATGGAGAAGGACATCCAAAGTGTAACAAAAGGTGATTTGAGTTTACGTGGAGCTTCACAGCTCTGCAATGTGAATTTGAAACTTTGCGAAGGAAAGTGCAGGTCAAAAGGTTGAGACTAACCTTGGGTGATAATGATGAAATAGTTCAAAGTGCAAAACCGAAAGCCATAGGACACCGCACAGTACTGACAGAAGTACAGGAGGATGAGTTCGTGTTGCGAATTTTGACTCTAGCGGGAAAGATACTAGGCTGCACCCCTGAAACGATTCGCAAAGCTATGCATCGATATGTAATAATAAATCAAATTCCACATCCTTTGAAACACAAAGGATTAGTTGGCGAAGATTGTTTTTCAAGTTTCATGAAAAGACATCCGAACGTATCATTACGAAAGTCTGAGGGACTTTCAAGAGCTCGTGCTGAGGAAATTAATAAGGAAGTTGTGAGTGATATTTTAATTGTTGAAATCTGTTACTTCGACGATTAGTGTCAACACAAAACCACAGTGTATATACCAAAATGCACGTGGATGAAACAGGGTTTTCTCTTAACAACAACCCAAACAAAGTCATTGCCAAGAAGGGGAAAAAGAAGTGGTTGCTCTCACTAGCGTCGAAAGAGACGAGAACGTCGTTGTGATAGTCTCTTGCAACGCAGTTGGACAATACATCCCACCATTTATTTTTAAAGGTCAGCGTATGAGAGAAGAATTCGTCAACAATCTACCATCGGCTTGTCATGTTTCCTTATCAGATAGTGGTTACGTCAATGAAGAGTTGAGGGGAAATGTTTATTAATGTTGTGTTTTTAACAAATTATGTAGAAAAGGGTATAATTTAAAAATATACATGAACGCTAAGGTGATTAATGTAAGCAATGTTGATACAGCGAAAGACCCAAATAGCCCCGGTGATTATTACTGGTCTCGAATTCTGCCATTTTTATTTTAAATTCGTTTGCAGAATTTCCATGACTTAACAGGTTCTTTATTCTTTAATATGTTGTACTATAATAATGTACGTAGATTATGGCATAAATATTTCAACTCTAAAATACGTCGGGTTCTGGAAATTTTGACTTTTCTCTTACTATACTCAAATAGCCCCGGTCTACCCTAATGTGTCACATCATGAAGGGGCATATTGATTGTAGTGGTGCGCTGAATGTATTTTGGTGGACAAGAATACAGTATTGAAGTGAACCACCCACCATGCCACACTTGATACGAGAGGCGAGCTAAGGCTTCGGAACACAGCAGAATTATAGCAACGACCAAGTACAAAACTCTGAGTGAAGAAGACACAATTATAGGTGTCAGTGTCTCGTACGTGAGTAGATTTGCAAAAAAATTAAAAGAGAAGACCACCACAAGCCCGCGTGAAAAAAAAACTGCGGCAGGAAACGAAGAGAAAACACTAAACTGGACGATCCGCTGCTGCAAAAAGTCCATAGAAATACACATATGACTTCAACTCATCTGCAATGTGTAGTCCAGAAACGATTGGTGGATGTATCACAGAGAAAATTGAAACACAGATTAATGGATGGAAAGTTGAAAGCGCGACGTACACGCATAAGTAGAAACTAACTGCTGCAATGGTGAAGAAGCACCTTTCCTGGGCCCAAATGCACAAGAATTGTACTTCAGAGGAATGGAGCAAGTTGAGTAATTGGGTAAGGTTGTTTTCGATCAAGCAGAATGAAATAAAATAGAAACAGTTTGGGAACAGGTGATCTGGGATACAATGCACACAAGATCGCTATTGCATTACCTTGCACATATTTAACAGAATTGTCTTGATTTTGTTCTTTAATTGGTGTTAAGTGACGAAACCACCATCGCTTTAGAGAAAGAAACGCCGAGATATGTGCAGCGAGGACCTAGAGAGGCGTTTAGGAAGCACTACAATTTGCAACATGTTAAACACCTTTCACAAATTGTAGTCTGGGCAGCAATTTCTGCTTATGGACCTGGAAAAATACACATTGTGGAGGATACTATGAATAGTGACCAATATCAGAGGTGATTAGAGAGTGTGTTGTGCCTATAATGAATGAAAGGTTCCTATCTGGTACGGGCATGTTCATGCATGATAATGCTCCTAGCCACAAGTCAAACAATATTCACGAAATGTTGGTGTTCAATGGCATTTCAATTCTGTCATGAACGGAAAATGGCCCGGACATAAACCAAATAGATCCTTATGAAGTGTTTTAGAATGAAAAGTGAGGCAAAAATCATACAACCAAGGAATCTCTAATAGATCATTCGCTATCTATTTGGAGGGAAACAACACCGAAATTCAGAATAAGTTTGACTTTCGAATTGAGCAACTGAGGGCGTACTAAGACGCATTGGCGCTTTACTCAAAGCTAAAGACGTCATATTAAATACTGGTAAGGTTATCTTCAAGTTTCCGACCACTATACCCTTATGACATTCTGTGATATATCACATGGTGTATCAAAATAAGTCATACTGCTAAAATTCAATCTTTTGATAATAACAGGTTTGCAAAACAAAACATTTTTTCTGATGCCCTGCAAATTTTTGCTGATTCTTATAGATCTCGAAGTGCTGAAACCGAAAATGATCTCCGTTTTCCTGCATCACGTCAGGTTTTCTAGCAAATTAGTAAAATTAAAAAGAATAGATATCAGTTTGAGATGGAAAATGACTTAATTGAAAATAAATGTTTTTGGTGATGCCGTTCATATGTTTGCTGATTCTTATAGATCTTGACATGCTGAAACTGAAAATGACCTTCGTCTTCCTGCATCACATCAGGTTCCTTGGGAAAATAATGAAATCAACTAAAGAAATTTACATTTTTAGATGAAAAATCTGTTCGTGCACATGGAGCTTGTAAAGTGTAGTTAAGGGCATGTTTGGCGAATCGGATTAATCTACTTAAAAACAAACTGTCAGTAGTCACTTGAAGAACAATTTTAAAATACAATAACACGTGTATTACTTTCATAAAACATACCTGTTAATGATGTTTATGATAGCGCTTACTTTTTCCTTGTAGACTTCTCCCGGTGCTTTTCCGTTTGTGGGATGCTGCTAGAATGTCCCTTAAAAGCATCCAACAATAGTCTGCCATTTTGTTAACACTCTACTCTTTTTGGTATCTTCTTTCCATCACCTTCAGGTCCTCGTGGAACTGTTGCTCTTGTTCTTCACTATAATCCCCCAAATTTTCGGGGAAGGAGTTTACATGAGAATTCAAGAAATTGACTTTTAATCTCATGGAACAACCAAGAGCTTTAAATGCTGCCAACATATTTTCCGCAATTTCCCTGTAATTTTGTACCTTCTGATTGCCTAAAAACATTTCCATTTTTTCCACAAACGTAATCTAAGCATTTATTTTGTTTCATTTACAGTCTCAATGAAACATGGATCGGACACCAGTTTTCTTATATCAGGCTCAACCAAAATTCCTTCCTTCAGTTTTCCATCTCATAAACCTGGAAACTTCAAGCACAGATACTAGAAGCATTCTTCATCTTTAGGGAGAGCTTTGATGAATTGCTTTACAAGACCTAACTTGATGTGGAGCGGTGGAGAAGAACTTTATTTGCAGGCACTAGGCTGTTCCTCACTACTCCAGGTCTAAGGGAAAATCTTCGTGGCCACTCTTTTTTGGCCCAGTGTTTCTCCCTGGCATGGCTGTCCCATAAGCAAAGGAAACAGGGATATTTAGTATAGCCTGATTGTTGGCCTAATAACATGGAAAGTACTTTAAAGTCACCACATATCAACTACTCGTGTTCCCCATACCTTATTTTCTCTAGTACTAGTTTTAGATTCTCATATTTTTTTAGGAACAGCCTCCATTAACATAAATTATATTGTATTTCACACTGTCCCATCAATCCGCACACATCATTGCAATACACAAGATTTTGCTGTTCAGCGAAATATGGAACAAACCTTTTATTCGCGAGATCTGTATCAAGAAAAACTTGTACCTGGCGAAAGTATCTTTTTTTATTTCAATCGAACCCTAATAACTCAGCAGAATCTTTAGGCAGACCCAAATCCCTAACGAGGCCATTCAACTCATCTTGAGAGAATAGTTGTGTATCCATCTCGTAGTCACAAGCATCAGAATCCTCCTGGTTCACCTCAGCACTTTCCTTGTCCGAATGCAACTTTATATATTCCAATATAGTGGGAGGGCTTGGCACAGGTATGTCAGAGTTATGTGCAATTGGACGTATTCTAGATGGAAGGTTACGGCAGTGCGATTTCTCGGGGGGATTCAGGGGATTTTCCCTGGTGCGTGAGGATTTCATCCCCGGTTGTTGATTCCTAATATCATCCCAACCAGGGATAAAATCCTTGTATTTCTACCCACACAGATAGTATCTTGAAACATATCATCAACCACTAGTTTAGTATCTCCCCTTCGAAATTTATAACAAAACGAACACTGGGTTACGGTATAACAAGGAATTCTTGTTCTTGTTCACAACACAGGAACAGAAGTAACAGTCAGAAATATGATTCTGTTGTTCACACCACACCATTGGCACTCCAAAACGAAAAGCACACTTAACGCCTTTTAACCACAGTCGAAAATTATCAACTCAAGATTTACACACATTATGAGGTAACCAAGGCTTATCTTGATACCCCAAATTTATACCGAAATAGGTGAAGTACACCTTTTTCACAAAATCCGTCATATTCCTTTCTTGTTTCTTCAATATATGAAGGATTCGGGGGGGAAATAATGGTAACCCACATTAAAATATTACGTTCTCCCATACTGGCTTATGGGGTTTCCCATAAAGAAATGGCCACTGTGAGGCCATTTGTTTTTAACTTTAGCTTTTTCCACAGTCAAGTAGATATGAGTGTTACTATTCTATTTCTGTACTTAACTATTTTTTTAAAAAAAAGTTAGGGTTACCATTGTTTTTCCCCGGACACTTCAAATATTCACCACACATATAATAAAGACTATTTGGTGAATTAACACAGTCTCTTGTGGCCATGAAGCACTCGAATGTTACTCAGTACGAACCGACAAAGACAAACAAAATACTGACGCGCAACGCCAGATATGCCTAGCTGTAACCGCTGGCTAAAAATTAATTACTGCTGTGAACCAATTAGGCTAATAGATGCAATTCTTCATGCTGTTAGCGAGTGGTAAACATGAAGGAAGACAAAACCTGTACTATATTAATGTATCTATTTTTAGCATATATGTTCCACAAACGGTCATGATTTTCAGGAAGGGTCCGCCCCCCTCACATTCACTTGTACACCAATTTGGGATGCATTTACATAAAATCCTTTATGAGCATCATAATGAACTCTATACTGTCATCGTATTTCGTAATTAATTACCACACAGCGTTTAGCCACACATTTTAATTATATGGATTAACGAACTTAATGAGGTGATTATAAAAATAATAATAATAATGATTTCTTGGGAAAACGTGATGTGATGGGCAACCTCTGACACTTTTCTTGGACCCAGACTCCCGATATCTATAGGAAACGAGCAAAATGTCCCGGGCTTCATTTTGGTCGCAAACCTGCGTAATTTGTCCACATCTGTATATATAAATGTGTGTGCGTGTCTGTGTAAGCCTCCTGTGTACTCTAATCGTTCGCGCGGTCGGCTTCAGTGTTCGGTCCCGGTTTCGATTCCACTGGGGCTTAAAAATTACGGTATTGACCCAGCATCGTGAGGACAATTGGGGAGCTGCTGTGAATAAACGACAGAGGCGATCACAGTTGAGTTCTTCGGCTCTCCTCTCCCAACACGTCTGGTCAGCGTGGGAGCAGTAGAAAAACTCCTTCCTCCGGGGAGAGGCCTCATCCAGTAGTTGATCGAATATGGCTGTGATTTATTATATATTATATATTATTGGAGAAACATAATTGTATGTGCATGAACTTACGATTGTAATCCACAAAATGTATACATTCTGAACTACTGGGCTGTAATAATCACAATGTAACTATAATTAAGGCTGTAATAATCATAACGTAAAAAGAATAATTTTATGCACTTGTGAAAGTGTGATAATATTCTTTCTGTACATGTACTCAGTACATGTAAAGATAATGAAAAGCCCCTACATTTACGTTTTATGCATATGTGATGAACATACCTACATGATTTATTCCTGCCACCACACATGCCATTAGCGCAGGGGAAAAGAATGTTAAGTGACAGAAGCCAGTTATTGCTGATCAGTTATAATACGTATACACAAGTACTGTAGGCGTAGAAATCACGAGCCTTCAAGTTTGAAGATTAATAACAAAATAACGAAACGGTTACAGGAACACGAATCATCTCATTAGTTTCCTTGTTTCATTTTGCATTCGTTGATGGTGCATTTGAATTGACATATTACAAGAAATTAAACATGAAATGGTACATGATTTCAATTCCAACGAATCAGTTTAATGATATTTTTTTAAAAAATGTATTTATTTTTATCTCTATTATTATGTATCATATTCACAAGTATTCACAATAACAATTTCAGATAATTGTTGTGGCCAAAATAAGAATTAGAACATGGTCCTATTCTGGCTCTATGTTCTATCGATAGAAAGATTCCAAAATATAGAACATCATTTTCCTGTTAGTGGGTATACAATGTTACCCTCGGATAGAGATTTTGCCATTATTAAGAATCATATACGACGCAATGTTCAAGAGGTATTCAGCCCAAACCAATGGCGGGATATTATACAGAGTTCGGCAAAGAAGAAACCATTTTATCTTACAATATGCTCCAAGAACATTTCTTTACCACAAAGAACATAAGAGGAAATTTCACTCTTAGGAAGAAGACAGTGAATGGCCACGACGTCAAGTTGACGGATGTGTGCCGCATTGGGCTCAGTAATAATAACCTTCCCTCAATTGAAATATCGCCCTCTGCTGTGAATGATATTTGGAACGACATTATCCTTCGTCGATGAGGACGAGAATCTACCAACTTGCCCTCCTTAGATCGTAAGTACAACACTGTACGGAAATTGGAAAAGAACAAAGTTATTGATGTTCTGTCACTCTTAGACTACATCCCTCCTGTTCATCATGACTTTTTCCTTGCTCTAAATCCAGGTATGTACATGAACATACATACGTATTGTTTAGTCCAGTGATGTGGATTAGGATTGTCAGCAGGTTGTGAAGCTTCATCTTCATTGACATCATGTGAAATATGTTTGAAGCCATTACGGCTTCATTAAGTGTATATGGACAAAGTATTTTCTATTTCAAATTAAAATATAATGACATGTACACTGTATTCTCCATTTAGAAAGATAATGGTATGTACACAGCATTGTTCACTTTTTCTTACTCCATGTGTCGTGTATTGTACTCCTTAAGTTTAAACTTGTGTTCTATAAATACTATATGAATATACCAAGTAAATAAAATGAAAAAAATATTATGGATTATTTCTTCTGATTTGTACCAATTGTTGAATTTTCTTTTTCAATTTACTCGAGAGATGAAAAATGGTGGTTACCATTTTGTTCCCCCGAGTGGCTCAATTATTTTCAGTAATAATAGTTCAGTTATTATTCTCCTACTAACTACTATTTCAAAAAATGAAGTTTACGTTGGTTGTAATTAACCACCCCATTCTTCGATATCCTGTTTCTGAGGTTTTCAAAGCTTTACTCAGTTTCATCAAGCGAATGCTGGGATGGTGCTTTAATTAAGGTCTTAGCAGCTGCCTTCCAAGGTAGCCCATCATGTGATTTTCAGAAGGGTTCAAAAATAAAGCGACAATTTTTCGGACTTACTAAAAGTTGTTAACAGAATAACCACAACAATATTTACTAAATTAAGGGCGCAAAACGAACTATATGATGAAATATATTAAACCTACCTTAAAGTATACTGGAGGTTGTTTGGAAATGCTTAAAAGTGTATAATTATGTTAATGATTTAGTTAGTAAACTTTATGATATTATTTATGAAATGTTTGTCAAATGTGTCCCCTGTAAAAGGATCTGCCCCAAAGTACCCTTGCTGGTTTACTAAAGACTTTATTAGGAAACTCAAGGTTAAAAGAATATATCAGATAAAGTCTTATAACCTATAAGGACATTTGCTCCCTCTATCCATATGTAATAAAATATACACGTCTGACCGTTTGTAAGCCTACCATCTACCGGGGAAGGCATGTCCTAATCCCAAACAAATTCATGGAGTAGTGTTTTGTAAGGTTCTCCCTCCCCAGGATTTCGCTATTCCATTACTTCCATATAATGCGAATGCCCGCCTAGTTTTCATTCTCTGTCGTACTTGTATGTAAGAAATGATTAACGGGTAATGTAACCACACTGTGAATTAACGCTGTTTCATCGGTACATTTTGTATTCGTGAATTGCATGAAAGTCTGGAGAAGGGGTATACGATTCTAGATACTTATAAGACTGATGAGTTCAAAATGCAAGATAGGTTATTTAAGATTATGTAAATAACTTCTTAAGATGAAACAGGAAGGTTCTGTTTTTCCTCCTGATTGTATTACTGAAAAGAGCAAACAGAAGTACATTGAGGAATGTGCTGAACATAAAGGCATAAAACACAATTCTATTAACATCCCTACAAACCCCGATTTGCGTTTTATCGCAGTACTGTTTTGAAATTTGTTTGGTAATTGGGGACAGACAACTAATTTAACGCACACCAAGGTTGTTAATGATTCTAAATCTTCCTTGGAAATTCTCCGAACACCCCACTTTGAAGTGCATAATGTACTTCTGATTGGAGAAAAATCCTTACTAGTAACATATAAGGATTTAGAAAATGTAAATACACCTCTTCCTTTTTCAAATATAATTTCAGCTGCCTTCATTACACCATGGCAGAGTGCGCCAGAGACCCATAAAACCTGGCCAAAACCCCAACACCCCAAAAGTGCATGGAAGGTTCTATCATCGAACGCATATGATCAAGGAAGGTCCCAATCGTATACATCTATCAGTGATACTGACATATGTTCACTGTTTTTGTCAGGATTGAAAGTCAAAACGAAACTTTGTAAATGTTCTGTATTCATGTGTATTTTCTATGTTAGAGAAGGTTAAGTTTGCACTATTTTTACGGATATTAGCGTCATATCCACGAGTGGGTAACTATTTTTTATTCCATCTGTGTATATGATAATTCAATGATAGACATCTAGTTATCACATTATATGTAATTTATCAATTCTATGGATGCTTATGGAGAAGTAGGTTCTAAATGACGAAAAAATTACATTTTTATGATTTCGTAGGTTTTTAATCCGAGAAAAACTGATACAAGACTGGGTTTCTTGCTGATGTGGTACTTGAGTTATTCATGTTTCTGGAACAGTGAACCAATTTTGCCCGTTTTTGCCCTTTTAGTTTGTAAGTGCATATTTACTGTTGATGGTGTGTGAAATTTTCTCACCAAAATACACCATATTAATATAAATTTTGTTCTCTTTTCAGAAAAATGCCACATAAAATAACTAGAAGAAAGCTATTTGAGTTTCTGAGGAATGCAGAAGTGAACAGAAGCCAAAAAGCAGCAGCTCCAGCGTTTCGTGGAAGATGAAATATCAGGTGGAGAGTCGTTATGTAGTGCTGACCAAAAAACAGTAGTCGCCTTTTGCTATCAGATGTTCCAGAAGCTCGACGAATGCAATCGCGAGTACGATAAAGTAGAGGAAAAGTATGCGGACTGGCTGGATACTGATATTAATCTGATTTATAGTGAACCACAGCCATCGACCTCAGCGAAAGTCGGACGCCCACAGGCAGACTTTGCAGAAAGCAGTGAAAGATCAAGCAATTCCGTCAGCCGAGAGTGGAACCACTCTTGCTTACGCAGCTGCGATGAAGTACAGAGAGCAAAGAGAACTTGACAAGACAAAAGTACTGCAAGAAATCGAGGCAAGTCCAACTAGAGCGATCAAGATTAGGAAGTCCTGGACACAATCCGAAAAGCACACTGCAATGTCTTACGATTCAGATAAGGTTCTGGCATTGTTTTGGAAACGAATCTAATTAAACTTCAGTATCACCTTCTGAGAAGTGAAGCGAAGAAACTGGGCCATTTATCCCGCTTATAATCACGTACGGAACTCAAAGACGAAGTGCTACTCAGAGGGCATACAAGTGAGTCGTTGTCGGAAGTGCCACTTCAGAGTCTACTAGATCAAACTGTGAAAATGCTTTTGCAGGTTCAAGAGTCAGCCTTGGAGAGCATGCCACGGAAGTAACTTATGTATCTAACGTTGGCCAGCAAGTAGGGCTGTGATGGGTATAGTGGCCATTCCCAATACAAGCAGTCAGCCAGCGAGGTTGGGTTTCAAGATTCAGAGATCTTCTTAATTTGATGTGTGCTATTGCAGCTGTTCTTCGAGAAGAGAGGTGTAAGAGTTGTGGTGTGGCACAATCCCCACCCATCATCACCAATATTATGCCGCCGAGTTCGGCTCCAATTCAAGAAAGAAACTGAGGACCTGGCACGAGAAGAGGTGCAGCGAGTACAAGAACAAATATCAGCCTTAACACCAAGTAAGGTGTTCGTTGATGATATGGCGTTTCAAGTCCAACACAGCCTCCATTTGACGATGGTAGATGGCAAAGTCTACAACGCTATCACGCATATAAAGTCCGTACAAGCCTGTTATGTATGCGGCACAAAACCTAAAGATATGAACAGTTACAAGAAGACCTCCATCAGCAAACCTGATAATCTCGAGTCCTTCAGATTTGGCCTTCCTACATTACATGCATGGATTAGGCTCATGGAGTGGCTGCTTCATGTAGCCTACAGATTAGACAAAGAAATGGCAAGTCTGGAAAGATCAGTCAACCGTGAAGAAAAGGAAGAAAGAAATCCAAAAGAAATTGAAAGCCGAATAATTGTTGATGAGCCAAGACCGGGCGGCAGCGGAACATCAAATGAAGGCAACACTGCTAGGAGTTTTTTTAGAATGCGGAAACGGTAGCCACGATAACGGGCCTCCATACGAAACTAATCGAGAAGTGCTTTGTTTTATTACAGGCATTATCCTCAGGGCTGGACATCGACGCAGACAGATTTGAGGAGTGAGCAAATGATATCCAGGCATTGTATCTTGCAAATTATCCGTGGTTCTACATGACGGCATCAGTTCATAAGATTCTTGCTCATGGCCAGTCCATCCTCGCTCATTGTTTGTTTCAGATAGGACAAATGTCCGAAGAAACTCAGGAGGCTAGAAATAAGCACATTAAGCAGTACCGAGAGCATCGCTTACGGAAGTGCTCCAGAGAGAAGACAATTTAAGATGTTATGCTCCGTCTTTTTGTGACATCTGATCCCCTTATTTCGACCTTCCGCCAGCCCATGTCTCAACAAAACAGAAGAAAGGCATCATGTCCGGAAGTCCTTTCCCTCCTCAAGCCACCCATGCTGCCTGCAACAAGTATTGAGTCTGACTGAATAACTAGTCATTTGAGTACATATGTAAATATTTTTCTAATTTCTTTTACATTCAACCTTGAGGGTGATACAAAGTGATGAGCACTGTGAATTCTACGATGTGAAATGAGAATGTAAAACAAGAAGCACGGGAAATCAAACAAGTTTTAAAAAGAATTAACATGGAAAACAGGTGAGGAACCAAAAACATAATTTATAAATAAAATTCGCACAGAAAAGACCGTATAAAAAGTGGCTGCGATATTTTTGCGATCTTTCGAGACATAATAATGTATGACAAATATGATTTCATTTGTTGCTGTTTTCAAATCCGATTTTTCTGTAAAATATATACCCTTATTACACATATATATATCTTTATGCAATTTGTGTCCGCCATATTGGATCCGCCATTTTGAATTTTCCCCTTTTGGTATCAAATTGGTAATGAGCGACCTTCTAAACCTATGTATACCAAGTTTCATAAAAATTAAAAAGTGGTTTCCTATTTTGGCTAAGTTTTCGGGGTCCCTGGCCCACTGTGCATGGACTAGATTAAAATTATGTAGTTTATTCGATAAAGTAGGCATAGAAAATCTTATTTATTGAGTTACCGAATCTGTTTCCCATAGGCAAAAGAAAAATGAACCGCCATTGCTTTCTATAGGGAATTTTTAGTTAAATTAAGGATGAAATTAAAGAGGGTTAGGAGATCCTGATCTTTATTGGGTTGGACCAAAGAATTATTCTTATAAAGAAAGAGAAATTCAGACGGGCAAAATTAAACCAACGCATAAAATTCGGGTGTAACTTTAAATATACGAGCATTTGACTTTGACCATTTTCTAAATTTAGTGATAATAAAAATGCAAAAATTGTTATAAAAAATCCAAATGCTATCTATAGGAAGCCTAGACAAGTCTTCAAAATTGTGTCTAGGGCTGAAACTAAAACTAAGCAGAGTGTACCATCAAAAAGAAAATATACTGAATTCGAAACTCTTCCGTTTGGGTATAAAAATGGTAAAGTTATTCATTCTTAGTTAATTTGTCTTTTGCCTTTAGCCCATCATGGATGTTCTTTCCTTTCTTCATCCCGCTACTATCTTATTTTCTGACCCCAGCATGGCTGGGAAAAGTTATTTTGTAAATAGATTATTATTACATCGTGAAACGATGTTTTCTATTCTGTTTAAGGAAATAGTATGGTGCTATGATACCTAAATTGACTACTCAAATTACAAATATTCAATTTCACTTTGAAATTCCAGATATGAATACTTTTGACATTCTGGAAAATTCACTGTTAATTCTCCATGATTTTATGAAGGAAACTAATGCTTAGATGTCAAAAAAATTTACGAAATTCATTCATCAAAAGAATTTATTTGTAATTTTTATGGTTCAAAATTAATTTCCTAAAGGAAAATATGCACGTCTCTTTAAGCGCTCAATATATTCTAGTTTTTAAAAATCCTAGACATAAGTTACAGATACAACATTTAGCAAGGCAAAATGTGCCACAGTATAGTAAAGAAGTCATACAAGTCTTTGAAAATGCTACTGCTGAACCTCATTCTTATTTACTTTTTGATATAACTCAGTCTGCAACGGATGCTCTTCGTCCACGTACAAATATATTTCCTGATAAAACTTCAGATCTACGCACATGAATAAGCCAATTCAAGTCAATCAGCATCAAGATGTCATGCATAAAACATCATCTGAATGAGCTGTGTGCGATTAGTAAATGTAAATATAAAAAGCGTAAAACATTAGTTCAAAGTGCACCTAATGGTAGAATTCCAATTGCTGAAGTAGGTAAAAATGTTTTAAATGGTAACTTTAAACTCTCTCATCGTCAGAAGCAAAGATTACGTCGACATAAGAAGACATTACGCGCACAATCTGAAAAAATCAAGTTTAAAGAAGAAACTTAAACTATTAGTGCAAAAAGGTGGTGCCCTTTAATCTTTATTATTAGCTCCTATTTTAAGTGATGTAGCTGGAAGTTTATTCAACGGGTGAAATGTCTTCACAATTTCAAAAGATAATACTTATTCCAGAAAATACCAGTGCACAAATCTAATCCAATATGAAGTCTGTAAGGTCTCATCAAAGACGTTTGGATAATGAAATGAATACAATTTTAAAACAAACTGATCTTTCTACAGAAGAAAAATGTAAAGTGTATCAGCAAGCATTACATCGTATTTAGAATATACTTCACAATCACAAAAACATTTGTCTTTCCCGCTTACAAGTATCAATCAACAAATATGTCACTCATGATTCAGTATAATATTATGTCAGTAGCAATTTGCTAAAAAGATTCAACTATTATTAAATTCCAACCGAATCAGTTGGGATCAAACTAATGTAGTATCTATAGATAATAAAGTCATTCCCGGGACAAATATCATTGATATTACTAATGACGTAAAAACTCGAAAGTTTTCTAAAAATCCATATGACATTCAGGAATTTAAAGAATTTTTAGAAAATATGAATATCCCGTTAAAATTAGTTAATTTTGAATACGGTGAAGATGCTAGCTTCATCAATGTCATAAAGCCTAGTAAAATAGTAAAAAAGAAGAAGAAGACTAAAAACGTAATGAAGAAAAATACTTTCCGTAAAGGAATTAAGAAACGTTTTTCTTCATTATTTAAAAAATATAAGGAATACAAATTTTAAATAATGTCATAAATAATTCATAAAATTTATTAGGCTTATGCAAATTCAAATTCTTTAGGTAGTATCTCCAAATTGAAAAAGAAAACTAGTCTTTCTCAGAAAATAGTAAGAAAATGGTTAGCTTCATAAGACATATACTTTACATGCATCTACACGTAAACCATTTCCCCGTAAACAATTTTATCTTAGTGCACCTAAGCAATTAATACAAATGGGTTTAGCAGATATGCAGGATGTGTCGAAATACAATGATGGATATAAATATATTTTCATGTAGCATTGATGCTTTTAGTCGATATGGAATTTGTATTCCTGTTAAAAACAAAACGGATCCTATCGTCGCAAAAGCAATAGAATCAATATTCAGTCAGAGAAAATTACCTATACTTCATTGTCAAACTGATTTGGTAACTGAATTTTACAATCATTCTGTAAAACATGTTTTACAAAAATATCAAGTAATCATTAAAGTGTACTTTCTGAAATCAAAGCTGCTTTAGTGGAACGTTTTATTCGAACATTGAAAGAAAAAAATATAAATACTTCACTGCGGAAAATACCTATCGTTTTATTCATATGTAACAGCAACTTGAAAAGTGATAATCATGCAAAGTATTGCACCATTCAATATACACTAGAAGTAAGCGATTCTAACGTTAATGAAATTTGGGAAAGATTATATGGAAAACAAAAGAATGTTAATGAAAAATGTAAATTTCAACCTGGGGATTATCTTCGTGTAAGTAAATATAAACATAAATTAGGAAAAACTTATTTACCGAAATGGTCTCGCGAAATATTTTAGTGGATCACTGCTTAAGAAGTAATCTAATTACTTATAAAATTCGAGATTGATCCTATTAAATTTACATTTTATCGTCAGGCATTACAAAGGTTTTTAAAGGAAAATGTTAATTGGCTAGGTTACCCTTCCTCTATGAATAGTTGGGATCAACGACAATCTGTTCAGTTGTAAACATGCTGTCTCAGGAACAAGTCGATGAGTTTTGTTACCTTACCATCAGATCTTTGAAAAAATATTTTTGAAAATAAAACAAGTTCATATACTACGAAACTTTATCTGCCGATTCATTTAACGGAAATCGGGTGGTATGTTTAAGTGCACTTTCTATTCCGTAGAGTTTTTATAATATTCTAAAAGAACAACATATTATTCATTTAGGGGATAAAATATAATAGAATGTAATATGAAATTTCCACACGGATATCACGAATCAATACATTCCATATTAGGTCCTATTCGTACGACTTTACCTAAACAATTGGGAAAAGGATATGAGGAGAAAGAAAGTTTACATGTATTTGTAGATAATAGTATTCTTAATGGAAAACTTTCAATATGAGGAAATTATTTGTGTTGATCGGATGATTGATGCTACGGTAGAAGGAAATCCTATTATTATTCAGTACGAACAGAGTAGAGATAAAGTTTATACTTTACATAAGCGAATTCCTAAACGTGAATATTTTTCGGAATCACTCCCGGTTGACAGAATATTTTAGAATTCAGTAATGATTCAAAAGTTAATACACGCATAGTTCACTTTTATCCCATGAGTCAGAAAAATAAAAGCAAGGTTTCTAAACTTTCCAGCACCTTTTCACACGAATTTGATTATAATATTGCTTCAGAAAATAATGTTTGTATTGATATTGTAAAAGATCAACCTCTTTATGGAAAAGTATTTCGAAAAATTGGAATTCATCATTATCGTATTGGAAAAATTAAATCTTTACATTTGAACGTCCGCAATATGTTAAAGTAGAAAACAAATATTTGATACTCTCCAAGTAGACTTAAAGGACGAGCATGTTGAAATGTCACCATTTCAATTTGGAACGTAAAACGTGAGAGAACATTTTAAAAGAATATGATTTCAGAAAGTACTGTGGATAGTTTTTACATTACACTTTCTTCTAATGGAAGCTTTCAAACATATTCTAATAATACTACAACACATTTCTTCAATATTCTTAATAATAGAATACATTTAAACAATACCAGAATGGTAGGTTTAAGTTAAATTCATATTCCATGAACTTGTGATAACGTAATTAACGGTCAAAATATATGATGAAAAACATAAAATAACACCGGGATGTAATTAACGGTCATTATGATGAAAACATAAAATAACACCGGGATATTATTCTACGTTCAACAATTACTAGATGAATTAAATAAAATAAATTCAAATACAAAATTTGAATATTCAAATATCGTAAGTGTAAAAGTTGATAAGGGTATAAAATCTTTAAGGTTATCACATCTTAAAATCTTACATATCCTAATATCAGCCTTACAATTAGGATATAAACCGAATAATAACATTTTAAAGGATAGTCGAACTCCGAAACAGTCATTTTTAGATATTCGATATCGACATCAAGTATTTTTGTATGCAGATATTATTCAACCGAAGGCACCTCTTTTACGAATTCTATGTATGACTGATAGTAATCAGGGTAAAGTACAAACCTTAACTTTTCAGAATCTACATTATTTTCCATTATCAAAACCTCCTTTGACACTAGAAATACTACTAAATGACCATACAGGATGAAATTTACCAATTGCATTCGGGACATTGACCCTAATACTTCACTTTAAACGCTCATCATCAAAATGAAAACTCGATCAGTTTTACATAGAGGTAGAGGTATTCCATACTTTGCAGGATCTGTTTATCAGCGAAGACACGGAATTGGAAGTTTATTCCGAGGACTATTTAGATTTGCTATGTCATTCATTAAACAAGGTGAAAAAGCTGTAGCGCGGCAAGCTTTACAAACAGAAATTCAAGTTGCAGGGTATATGTTTGAAAATCGTCCTATTAAAGAATCTTTAAGAGCACGAATTCGCAAAGCTGGATCTTCTTTAAGAAGTAAAGCTGAAAATAAAGTTAATCAGTTGCTTACTGGAAGTGGTAGGAGAAAGGCACGTAAACATAAGGCTCCTGCACGAATCGGACCACCAACATTAAAAAGAAGACATGTATCTACAAGGAAAAGCAGTAGAGATATTTTTATTTAAACATGTCCTTCCTCACACCTAAAAGTGTTGAATGCCGTTCAAATGAATTCGATATAATTTCTGTTCCAATTCCACAAACTGCTCTTGAATTATCTCGTATGGTAGAGTATCGACCCATTCCATCACTTTCTTCTGAGGAACCCATAGAATTTCTTGTTCCTGGAGATACTGCTGAATATATATTCATCCCGCGCATATTTATGTCAAGTGTAAGGTATTAAGGGGAAATCGAGATAATTTACAGGTAGCAGCAGCAAGACCTCATCCGTTGTGGGAGATAATGTAGGGTCGGTGAATAATTTCTTACATTCACTATTAGTCAAGTAGATGTTTTTATAAATGATAGAACTGTTTCATCTTCTAACGGTTCATATCCATTCCGAGCATATTATGAAACTTTACTTAATTATTCCGAAGATGCATCCAAAACTCATTTAACCAATGCATTATGATATAAGGATACTGCAGGGCATTCTAATACTCTCAATGAAAATAATGCTGGTTATTATAAACGAAAATCTCTCATTGCTGAAAGCGCTTCCATTGATATGTATGGACGACTTCATACAGATATTTCAGAATTAAATCGAATTCTTCCAAATAAAGTTAATTTACGTATAAAATCAAGTCGTAGTAAGGATGCATTTTATTTAATGGTAGTTGACAATTCAACATTTAAACTAGAAGATGTTTTTCTTTATGTTCGTTGAATTAATATTTCTGCAGCTTTAGCTTTACAATTAAATAGTTTTATGAGTCATGATATTCCAAAATTACCATTAACTAGAGTTGAAATAAGAGTACATACAATTCCTGCAAATGTTGATTCCTATAATTTTGAGAATATATTTAATGGAAATGTACCTAAGGGTCTCATTATAGATTTTATTAAAAACACTGCATTCAATGGAAAATACCATGAAAATCTATTCCACTTTCAAACATTTAATATTAACAAGCTGCAAGTACAAGTTGGTTGCCAATTTTATGCTCCCACTCATCTTACTCCAGATTATGCAAATCGCCTATACGTTCGAAGCTCTCACGCCCTGTTCTTTGGAATTGGTATATTTCATGAAAGTGTAAGTCACACGGTTACATATTTTGATTACCCCAGTGGTTATACTCTTTATGCTTTCATTCTTACTCCTACTAATACTTTAGATGATTCTACATGGGATGTTATTAAGGATTCTCCCGTTAATCTCAAAATAGGATTTAGTCAAGCACCGACAAATTCAATTTCATGTATAATTTACGCTCAATTTGATTCGCTTACACAAATCGATCAAGATCGAAATGTATACGGATCATTCCATGTAAAAATTAGTTTAGTTTGAGATCAACCATGGGAACAATCGTACACTTTTCAGCGTTCGATGATAATGAGGAAAATAATTACATCGTGACAGAATTTGCTATAATTCATGTAGATACAAATTATTTTCAATCATGGATATTTAAACCTAGTTTTCCATTATATTTTTTCCTAGTTTAAAATATACAAATTATTGTTAAAGCCAGCATATATTCCGTTTAGAAATGAATAGACGATGAAATTGAATATGGGGAACTTAAAACATACTTACAAGTATTACCTCACACAGTGTTAATGTTTATACCCACGGAGAAACAAGACAGCCCTTTCTTGAGTCCCTTCCAGAAAGAACAGTGATTAATTTAGAAGATATTCAGTGTCCGACATATAAAGTTTTAGCATTTCCATCGCAAAGTTGTGCTCATCATCTTCATTAGTTTGCAAATGTCCGTTGTGCCTTAAAAGAAGCTTCAGTATATGACAAATATTATCATTTATGTACTTTTATCCTACCTGAAAACAGAACACTGCATAAACAAACACCGATAAGTGAAAGTGATTCAGATGTGAAGTAACGAAATTTTAAAAAATGTGCTTCAGGGCTGTACTAGTGCAACAACGCTTACTGGAATATATTCAGTGGACACCTTTCCTAAACAAATAGAATATCCGGCGACACTAATAGTTAATTTAAGTGCGTCAAGTTTACCTGAGACTCACTGGACTTCTACTTATATTGATAAAAATACACGAGGTGAATACTTTGATAGTTTCGGCAATGAAACTAGAAAACCAATTGTTTAATTTTTAAAACGAAATTGCAAAGTATATCGTGTAAATAATATTCAAAGTTCAAAATGGAAATCTATTCTTTGTGGTTTGTTATGTATTGTATTTTATTTATTTCAGTGTGCGAGAAAAAACGTAATTTCTTATTTTTATACTATGAATGTTTTCGTACTAACAGTAAATTTCGAAGCAAATATTCAAATATTTCAACAGTATAAAAGTCTGGATGATTTAACAAATACACATTATAAATATGATAAAAATTCACAGGATCCATAAACACTTTATATGTTCTTCTCCTCAAAATTATTCATCTGCAGAACTTGTAAGGCATCAATGCATCAATCGATTATGCACATTATAAAAACACACGCCACAAATTAAAGGACGGTTTTTCAGTTCCCCGTTTTCAATGATTTCCATTATACACACATCGTTAATATTAAAATTCACACAATTACAGAAGATAGATGAAACCTCTCTATCTTGCAGAACTCTATAACTATGAATAAAATATTCTTCACTATCTGAACCAAACTCAACTTTAAGGCTTGAGGGAGATCCGGCAAAGGGAACTGCATCTTCTGTCTCCTTCATCCGCACTAGAATCCTCATAATATTGATACATGATGGTAGAAGTGGTCACTATGATAACTAAAGCTCAATTAAGGCAGTCAATTTATACTAAGCTGATTACCTGCTTTCTATTAAAGTTCTACAAAGTTCATGTTCTAACATTTTCTAAGACAAAAATAAAAGGTCAATGAACAGTTAACGCCATCATACTCAACTTATTTCCCAAACATAAATATACAAGACGGAAGACGTAGGTTACGTCAACATCGAAATGTAGAACGGTGATCTAGGACCTTTATCCCTAGGAACGGTGATCTAAGACCTTTAGGTTAGGTCCATACCCTCTAGCCTTCAGCGTCATGGCTGGAGTATTACTACTACGAAACAGTCAAAGACGTCAATGCCCTCTAGCCTTCAGCGTCATGGCCGGAGCATTACTACTGCGATACCCCTCACCCTAGGGATTATTACTGTCGCGAGAAATTGGTATAATCAGCATATTCTCTACTAGACTGCTCTGATTTTTTTTTTCAAAAATCTGTTTCTTTCATTTCGGAGAATATGCATACATTTCATTTGGTTATGTTGCCTATTGCATGCTTTATAGAGCAACAGAAATACACAGAAGAAATTCCATATAAAACATTTTCTTAACTTTAATTGCAAACTATAAGTTTATCCTATCGTGCAAGACTCGTCTCTCCTCCGATTGTGTTAACTTAAATTGTTTTTAAAGTTGATTGCACTTAGCATATTTTGAGTATATTTTTTCTGTTTTATGTTTCAGCAAACGTAAAAATTTTGTTTTATTACCTTTATTTGCTTCGTATGTTTTCTGTCTAACTGGTGCCACTGAAGCTATTCGAGTATGGAGCGAACGGAAACGAAGTATAGAACTTTCAGTATATTACTATTCTAGAAGTGCTTACAGCATATTAAATTTATTTACCGGATACATACCCATTCTCAGATAAGATAAGATAAAATTAATTTGATGGGCGGTAACTCCACTATGGCTTACGCCCGTCCCGACTAATTCTCAGTCATACTTTATTCCAAGATCTGGATTTATGTGAACTCTGATCAAATGTTCTCTATTCAACTGGTATGCAGAAATAGTTGTATTCTTTGATCTGCTGATAGACACTATTTGGAATTAATTTATATTGAAATCAAGACTATTGTTAATATTCCTTTGAGTTATCCTGTCGAGGTCCTCCTGTAATCTTAGGCAGTCATAAAAGTATTTTATTATCCTGAAAATTTTGAAGTCATCTGGAAAGAGCAGACAGCTAAAACATCTGACGAGTGATGACGAATAGTATAAGCAAGATAGAAATTGGATTGGCTGGAATGTGGTAGGCTAGATAGATACATTCATATGAAAACCTGAAGCACTGAAATAGTGACGAAACGTGGATTTTTGGCTTAATATATTTCTAACAAACGGAAAGAAAGAAAGAAAGAAAAACATAAACTTGTAAAATTTAAATAAGAGCTTTCTATTCGCTTTCTGATTTATTCATAACTCTTTATTCATTAGCAAACTATGATTTTCGCTTAAAGTCTAGGTTTTCCAATACCCTATCAATCAGGTTTATATGCTATTAATATCAGTTTAGTATAAGTTTTTTTGTTCAAAACTCGGACGCTTTTAGCTAAAGTTATCGTTTTTTTTTGTTTTTTTTACCAGATTTTGATTTTTTAGATTAAAACTTAGTTTTTTCTGATTTTGTGTGTGTGTGTATGTGTGTGTGTGTGTGTGTGTGTGTGTGTGTGTGTGTGTGTGTGTGT
>JAGDQP010018421.1:0-36590 GCA_022664845.1 Lepisma saccharinum | reverse complement strand
TGATATAATTTAAAAGCCTATACCGCGATTAAATGCTCCTCCATTCAGGGTCAGACAACAGGACGTGTGCAACTGTATACACAGAAACGTTCTACCCTTCACATATTGCAACCTGGCAGGAATGTCTAAAGAACCTCAGGTGCATAGTTGTGTTTGGCGTACCCTGTACGTTAACGCAATCCGAATGTCAGCACAATGATAAACGTTTGAAATTCATGTCTAACGTTATTCTAATCCAGATTCTGATCATCACTGATGAAGCTATAAGGGAAATAGCTTAATCAGTGAAGTAAAGGTGATCTATAGCACTAGACCCAAACTTGCTAACTTCGATTTTCTCTTTCGCCTGTTATTATTATTAACTATTAATTACGAAACGTGAATTTTATCCATAGCTTTGACAAACTGCTGGTATGTGATTTCGCTAAGTCACTACAATAAACTATTTCTTAGGAGACAATCACAATTTTTCGATTTTCTTTACCTTATAATGCTCGAATTCGTTAACTGCTGAGCCTAGAAACATAAAAAAAAACGTCGTTCGGAAGCCCTTACAAAAGGGAGTGTAAGATTTCAGTAGAACTTCCAACATCTCTTCACTTTTTCGAAATTTCTCATTTTGCTAAGTGAAATAGATATACAAATAAATTCTCGAAATAACAAACGCAAACACATGTACCTGTAACGACCGTTTTCAACGTTCATTACTTGTTATATAATTTTTATGCTCGAAATGCAGGTAATTATTAATTTCCGCTGATTGAGAATTTATTTTTAGGGAAATTAAAGTATAAATTTTAGTTACGGGAATACGCAAGAAATACCAATCAAAATAATTAATTTACTTAACTTCAGAGATTGAGATAATTTATATTTCTTTTAGTTTTGTATTGCGTAGTGTGTTAATTTTCCACAATGTTAAACTTTTAAGGAGCTTGTAAGCGTGCAACGCTACGTGAGTTGACGAGGACTTTCGCCAGATGTTCTTTTGTGGCTTCTCTTGTTTTGTTAATTTTTGTTAATTTTGTATGTCTTTCTCTCCTACTATCTATCTTACGCCCCAGGGTATTATGATTTTCTTATTACTTGAAGCAGTATTAAATCATCGCTTCGAAGTGAAGTAGGCCTCGAAACCTTCTAACAGGGACAACCTTTTAAAGGGTTTTTCTGTACGGCTTGCCTTGAAGCAACTTAATGTCCCGACTTAAATTAGTAAAGTAAATTCATATATCCCTCTCGGAAGAGTGGTTGCCGGAATAGGTAATAAGCAGCTCTACGCTGGATCGAGACCACATGATAAGTAAACGGGCTAAACGTACAAAAATAATGTCTCTAAAGTAAATTGTGTCTAAAATCCCTTGATCAGATTTGAGTTAAACATTATCTGTTCTTTTTATTAAATTTAAAAGATTCCCTCCTTTTTGTGACTTTATCTTAGTAGAAAAATACCACTCGAAGGGTATGTTTGCTGAGTCAAACAACTAGTGTAGCTTGTCCTTTTTGCCATCTTTTTATGGAGGAGTGGCAGAGGTCCATGATCTCTATTTTTTTGCATCGGAGCTTACTAACATTTTCCGTAATCAGTGTATTTTCCATTCAAGGCCGACTGATTATTTAGGTAGAAATAGAAAATTTCCAATGAGGCTCTACACCTCAATTTTTACCATTTTAAATCATAAATTATATTTTAAGGTCCTAAATCAATCTGAGTCAATCCTGTTAATTTTTAACTCCAAACGCCGTTATGAGTTGCAGGGAATAATCTCGGTTTGTGTTGCTAGATGATAATGTACCGCTTAAACTTCTTCTCTGTCAATCTTATTTTTTTTTAACAAAGCATGAAGTGGATCCAGGTCACAACCTTTCTTCACACCAAGCAGTTCTTCTACAGGTTGCTTGTTGTCTTATTCTTTCGTAAAGATACCGCTTTCTCAGTTTAATAAATAAATAAGGCATGTACTTAATGTACAGAAGCGATATAAGTTCTTTAACTAGAGGAAAACAGAAAGTTCGCTATATTTTTCTCAGAACCTCAAGAATAAGAAAGGTTGTAACCGTAGTTCTTTGTTAAATTATGTAAAAGGTCCTCAAAGTGAATCTCAATCTCGGAAACGAAGTTAAAAGGATCTAAAGTGAAATTCTTTTCCCTTAATATCTTGTGTAAAGTGTGTTTGTAAATAGCTGTAATTTTTTATGTTGATTTTATAACCCCAATATACATAACCTCTATCTAATAGGTGATTATTTCTTGAAAAAAAAAATAATCCTTGTAGATCGTCCGCATTATACACTCGTAAGATTTTTATTGCCTTTTTATGTCTAGCTATTTTTTTTTTTTGCCATATCGTCAAGTCCATTGTCTGGAATTCTCTCTCAATATACTCCTACGAGGTATACTGTCCCGCGCCGTACTAGTGTAGTGCTGGTTGCGTAGGATCACGGCGGACATGAGGACAATACGAATTGAATTACTGCTGAAATCTAACATTAATCAAAAGACTGCTTTTCGCCCGGAATCTTGACAGGAAGTGTATTTATGTTTCGAACATTACTATTTTATTGTTGGTTTACTCTGCTATCATATTAACGAATCACCGAAGAGACCTGTAAATGCTTCTGCATTAGAGAAAAGAGTCAGAGAAGTGTCGTAGCTTTATTCTCTGCTCTGCTGTGTTGTATATCACTGTTGCAATATCACGTTCCATAGGGAAATCTTTTCTATTGCTGTACGTTGTGTATATGTGACCTCTTCGTAATTTGGCGTTAGTTTTAAAACAACCTAACTGCTCGCTCCCTGAGTCTTTCTAACCGTAACAGAGAGTGGCATCCGATAATTTATGCAGATCTTCACTGATCTATCCGGCACTATCTTATTTTAATATTTTTTAGTGTCCCGGTCACGACACACCTCACTTCCAAAACTAAACGGGCTGTAAACACAAACGTAACATACCTCATGAGGTCTTACTGACGTATGTCTATATTTCTTTCACCATCATTGTTTAATCAAAAGATGTTTTACTCTTAAAGAAGATATTCATAATGGAAAGAAAATAGAACAATTCAGTTGCCGTGCAAACGACTTATTCCCACATGTTAAGTTAATATTTAAAAAATAATAATTGCGTTTCTCTATGCGTATGTATGAAATCTGGAGATGCGAAATAGAGTTGAACTGATAGTAAAGTCATATCGAGCAATGTGGCTTCTAACAATCGTGTCAGCAGCGTAAACAAACACATGAACAGTATATGAATCGAACAAGGGAGTCCTAACAGTAATAAGCCTGCTCCAAAGCCACACCGATTTTCCATGAAACAAATAAAAGAAGCGTAAAAAACACCCCCGCGGGACGAGGATGCAGATGTGTCTCAGTATTAATAAAGGAAACACCTACTGAAAGTTGAGAATGGGGTGAGCGCGTAGAGGCAGTTAGTTACGCCACTGCAAATAAATCTCGCAAGTGAACCATATGTAGCCATGAATCTGAAAAAGACAAAAACTTGAGTAAAATTATTTCAAATGTTATCTTCCTAATGAAAGGTCAATTACATCTAATAAAATAACACAACACCCAAATATTTCACTTTGAAATTCTGAGGGGAACGTTACCATATTTCCAAATTTAAAGGAGTTGAAAAATGTTGGCATAAACATAGAAAGCTGAAATCATATTATATATCCGTCTTCATTTCAGTTAAACCTCTTCCTACGTTAAATATCAATGAGTTACTATTCTTTCGAACCGATTACGATCTCTCAAGATCTAAAGTCAAATCACATTTCTCGGCAATTTACGTAACATTGAAAACAGTGGGAAGTAACCAAATGTAATCCATTTTTGTATTTACAGCCAGACATGTCACTTATTTTCTAAATTATCTCATACGTTTCCTGATTCAAGTTCAAAATAAATATTGTCTGATCACTTTTTTTTTACAGAAACGATTTTTGAACAACAGCTCAATCATCAAGGTCAGAATAAACAAGTTCTTAACATTCCGCCAGGGAACGAATAATCTGTTAATATAATCATCAGAAAATAAAGGCTAAAGTAAGCACTAAAGAAACATATTAACTAGTAATTTACACTTGACATCAAAGAACATAAATATTGGTAGTAAGCAATGTGGAAATAGCAGCTCTCGCCTTAATAAAACAATGATCATGAGCTCTATCAAGAATTCTTGAGAAAGTAAATATTTCAATAAATTTATATAATCAACTGTCTATGGCCAGATTTCATTCGCGATAATGGGCCAGGATTCACACTCGATTCTAACATCCGGAAATGTACTCAGTAACCAGGATGCAGATAAGATCCAGATACACGATTCCAACCTGATCCGGGTCCGATAACCGGCCCCAAGATCCGAAACCGGGTACCCGGTTTCAAAAGTATCCGGAACCGGATCCGTCAAGATCGGGGTAGTGAAGATCCGGATCAAAGTGCCAATCCTTAACAGAAATACGTAGGAGGCGCAAGAACTAGTGATTCTTCATCTTCTGATAGCCGCTAGTGTAGGAAATATACATTCAACGCGAGAAAAACAAACGAACGAGCCAAACAGTCGCTTTTTGATTCCAAAGTAATGGATATGTTGTTTCAAACATATTGGTGTATATTTTTTTCAATCAATCATTACAAAAAATAGTGTCTTGTTACTTCACACACACACACACATATACATACATACATACATACATATATATATATATATATATATATATATATATATATATATATATAAGAAACAGTCCCAGAGGAAGTGGACATGGAAAGGCCCAAATGGGACCAAAAAGGAAATAGACTACATTCTATCGAATAACAGGGAAATTCTGCAAGACGTGCCTGTTTTAAACAGTTTCAAAATCTCGAGTGATCATAGGATTGTGAGATGTAAGCTGAAACTAAATACTAGAGTTGAGAGAAATAGGTTTTTCAGAGGAAAACCGCCACTTTTAGATCTGGAATATCTAAAGAAAAACAGATATACATTCGAGATAGAATTAAGCAACATATTTAGCGCCTTGGAAGAGTTAGAGGATGAAGAAGACATCAATAGCAGAAATAAAATACTGACCAAGATAATAAGAGAGACAGTCAAGTAATTAACAGGCACAGGAAAGAAAAAAGAAAGCAAAATCTAAGAAGAAACTAAACTCTTGATGAAAAAAAGAAAGGGAATGAAAGAAGAAGAAAATTACATAAAGAGGATTGAGTATATAGAACTAAATAAAACCGTAAAGAAGAAAATAAGAGAGGATGTACGAATATACAACGAAACTTTTGTTAGAAATACAATCCAGGAGAACAAGAGCCTGAAGAAAACCAAACAGCAGCTCATGGTAGGGAAAAACAAACTAATTGCAGTTAAGAGACCAGACGGGACCGTAACAAGAAATAAGGAGGAAATTATAAAATTATTTGAAAATTTATACAGAGAATTGTACTACTCCGAAGAAGAACTAGGAAATGAAGACTCAGAAGAAAATGATGTAGAAGTCCCAGACGTAATGAAAGAAGAAGTGGATAAAGTACTTCGAGAGATGAAGAACGGAAAATCGCCAGGAGAACTTGGACTGGCCGCAGAGATGTCTAAATAAAATGAGGAGGTGAAAAGATGACAAAGGAACTTGCTAAATTATTCTCGATGTGCCTGAGGAAGAGCAAATACCGTTGAGTTGAAATAATGCTGTTATCATTTAGTTGTGCAAGAAAGGAGATACAGAACGCGCGGAAAACTACAGACCAATTAGTTTACTGTCAGTTCTATACAAAAAGTTCATCAAAGTTATATTGAATCGTATTGAACAAGACTTAGATTTTAACAAGGGAAGTTAACTAACAGGATTTCGTAGTTTATTTAGCACATACAAGCATTGATTGAAGTTATGGAAAGGACTAATGAATATGAACTTCCACTATGTTTGGGATTCTTAGATTTTGAAAATGCTTTCGATTCGGTTTCCTTTGTAGCAGTAATTAAATCACTTGAACATCAAGGCATCGAAAGTGCATACATCAAGTTACTGCGAAACATTTACTTGACTGCCACATCTGCCATTAGACTACATCAAGAGAGTAAAAAATTTGAAGTTGGAAAAGGGTTAAGGCAAGGAAATTCGTTTTCTCCAAAACTATTCAGCAGTCCTGGAGGGAGTGTTCCAAAATTTAAAATGGGATGAAGTTGGAATGAAAATCAATGGCGATTACCTTATTCACCTACAATTCGCTGATCATATAATACTGTTTCCTTCAAGTGTAGAAGAACTACAAACGAGAATGTAAGAGCTGTGTACTGAGAATTCAAAAATAGGACTTAAAATGGATTTAGGTAACATAAAAGTAATGTACAATCGCGAGCATATATTTTTGACCCCCTTGAATGCTCATTTCAGCTATATGAATTGTGGTAGTGTTCGCCTATTGAATATGCAACCCAACTTGATTAGTGGATAATCTTGAATGCTTATCATTCCAGGATATGTAATTCTTCCTCCAAGCGCATTTTGCAGGGAAAAGAATGAGAACGTGTATTACGGAATCATATAAATTACAGGCGTTAGCATCACTTAGAGAAATTTTAGATGAAACAAGTTTAAATTCCAAATAGATTTCTTGTAATAGAGAGAAACGAATAGACATATATATTTTAAGAAATTTTATATCCAATTACCACATTCAAGATTGTAATTCATTAATTTTATAATACTATCATATAAAAGAAAAATACTCTGAGATAGAATCAAGTATGGAGCGGAGGAACACAAGAAAGAGAGATAAACATTTTGCACGTTAAAAAATGGAATTGCATTCGCCGACGAAGAGCTCTCGAAAGTGAATCAGGAAAACGACAAATTTTCGAAGATGCTTTTATAGATCCGCGACTTTGTATTTCCGGAAGCGACTCGTTTTCATTCATTCCCGTGTTTGTGGTTGATTATTGGCAAATTCATGTATTGACACTATTGCAACAAAACTGACAGGCGTGAACATTTTTTAAAAAATATTTATGGCCTTTAGGGATAGTGTTGGGGAAAGGAATTTGGAAAGTAGTCGGGGAGGACCTAGTTAGTGGGTACCATCCCGGCATTTGCCTGATGTGACTGAGGAAAATAAATACCTGAAAATTCTCAGTCAGGATGGGCGGTCACTGGGATGATTCTTATGACCTTCCGATTGGTAAGTAAACGTTCTACTAACTGAGTTATAACCTCTCGGTGCAAGTGTGGGAAAGGATGCGAACAAAACAAATGAAGCGCAGTTTGATATCTCGTAATCCCGTAACAAGGCAACAAAGTAGGGCCTGCGCTCACAATATTTTCAGCCATAATGTGTCAAACATAATGTATCTGTAGGTTACAAGCAGGGAAAAGACATGTAAAAATATTCCTGTGATAATGAGGTTACTGCATAAAGTCAACAAATTTGTTTTCATTGAATTGAATTGAATTTTCTTTAAGGCCTTCAGGCAATTATGGCTCAGGCGGTACGGATGATGGAATGAAGAAAGTGGGAAGAAACGGGAGCACCCCGAGAAAACCCACGCACACGGTGTTTGCCCACTACAAAGCCCACATGGCTTGGATCGATCCGAGGACTCCTAGCACCAGAGGTAAGCGCTCTACCAACTGAACCACCGCGGCCACAATTGATTTTCATGTTCGACTAATTAACCGTCGTTTTACAAATTAATATTTGCAACAACTAGTGAACAATGTTCTGGTGTTAATTTTAGTGCTTGTTAAGCTACTCTTATCGCAAAACGTCCAATTTGGCATATGTGGTACGCGGTATCTGGTTCGTTCAGCCCTCCCGCACCATATTTTCGTCCGAGATTTAGCATTTCAACACGAAACTTTTCAAACCAGTGCAAATTGCTTGCACCACAGAGTTCCCTTCGGATTAGTTGATGTCGCAAGCTTCCTAGTTGCACTCGACTGTCAAATAGGAAATACTGATTCCAAAATAATAAACATAAATAACCAGATCGATCACGTATTAGTAGACAGACGAAGACACACCAACATAATGGATGTTAGGTCGTACAGAGGAGCGGAAGGTGACACCGACCATCAATTAGTGATTACAAAATTAAGGGAAAAGTTATGCATCGCGAACAGAGAAAGCAAGGGAACAAAACAACTGAAATTCGAAGTGAAACTATTAAATAATCCGAGCATAAAAGCAGATTACCAACTCGAACTCTCAAATAGGTTCGAAATCCTAGCCGATTCGAGTAATAATAATGATGATATTAATAATGAAATTGATGTAAGTAAGATGTGGGAGGCAATTCGTGAAACAATTAAGAGCGCAGCGAAGGAACGCGTAGGTGAGAAGAAACAACAGAAAAACAAAAATTGGTTTGATGAAGAATGCCTCAATCTTCATGAGGAAGCAAGGCAACGATGGCTAAGTAATAAAGGCAAAGCAAATACCAACCACTACAGTAACGCGAGACGAAACGCCCCACTCGGGTTCAAAAACAAAAAAACGAGAATATCTGACGCAGAAGATTCGGTAGATAGAGGAGAACGGGAAGACAAATAACATACGAGATCTATACAAAGGGGTAAACTCGTTAAGAAAAGGTTACCAGCCGAGGTTAGGAATGATTAGAAATGAACGTGGAGATCTTCAGGCTGATTCGACTAAAATTGTCGATCTGCGGAAAAGTTATTTCGACAAGCTATTTAATGTACACAGCGGGGAACAAACAGAGGAATTTGAAATTCGAGATCGAGATCGAAATCTTGGTTAAGAAATTAAAAAAATTCAAATCACCAGGAATAGGCAACATTCCAGCCGAATTAATTAAAGCAGGAGGAACGGCACTAATCAAGGAACTACATAAATTGATAAGTGCTATATGGAGAAAGGAGGAGCTCCCAAAGGAATGGAAAACCTCAATAATAGTTCCGATTTACAAAAAAGGCGATAAGTCGGACCATAATTATTACCGCTGAATCTCGTTACTTCCAACCTGTTACAAGGTATTAAGTAATACTCTGTTAACACGCCTAAGTGTAGACGTAGATGAAATAATTGGAGATCACCAATATGGATTTAGGAGAAATAGATCCAAATTGGACCAGGTTTTTGCTTTGAGACCAATTTTGGAGAAGAAATGGGAATACAATGGGACGGTTCATCAGCTATTCATTGATTTTAAGAAACCATATGATTCTATCAAAAGGGAAAAGTTATACAGTATCCTGATACGATTTGGAATTCCGAAAAAATTGGTTCAACCAGTGAAGATGTGTCTTACCGACCCCATATGGCGATGCCTTGTAACCACTACTGTTTAACTTTCCGTTAGAATATGCGATTTTAAAAATTAAAGAGGACAAAAACGGACTAACATTGAATGGTTTGAATCAACGGTTTGTATACGCGGATGATGTAGATTTATTAGGGGACGATATAGATGCACTATAAAGCAACACCGATGCCTTAGTAGAAGCGTGCGATGAGATAGGTCTACTGGTAAACATAGATAAAACAAAATACATGATAATAAGCCGAAGCACAGGGAATGAAGAAATTAAAAACATAAGAATTATAGATGGGTCATAGAGAAAGTATACAAATTTAAATACTTGGGAGCATACGTAACAAGCAGAAATGAGGTCACGGAAGAAATAAAAAGTCGCTTAGTGTCGGGCAACGCATGTTTCTATTCAGTTCAGAAACTTCTAACATCGCGATTAATATCAAGGAAATTGAAATTAAAAATATACAGAACGGTTATTCTGCCGGTAATACTTTACGGTTGCGAAAGTTGGAGTACGACCCTAGCAGATGAACATAAATTACGTGTATTTGAAAATAAGGTATTGAGAAAGATATACGGGCCGAAACGTGACGAGATGACTGGAGAGTGGAGGAGACTGCATAATGAAGAACTCCACGGACTGTACGATTCACCAGATGTAAAAATAATGAAATCGCGACGACTAAGGTGGGCAGACCATGTAGCTCGGATGGGAGAACGAAGATTATATTGTATCCTGTTTGGAAGGCCGGATGGAAAGAGGCTATTGGGAGGACAATATTAGAAGAGATCTTAGAGAAGTATGTGTTCGTGATGTAAACTGGCTTGATATTGCCCAGGATAGAATCCAATGGCGAACGTTTGTTACTGTGGCGATGAACTTGCGAGTTCCATAAGCGAGTTAGTTAGTTAGTTACATTGTTTAATGGTAAAAAAATACAGAGCACTAAAGTTTTGTAATAGTAATTGTAGTTTGTGATGATTGCACACAGGCCACGACTAGAGATTATTACACTATATGGACATACTATGTGTAACAGACATTCGCGACAGCATATTTATGTAAAAAATTAATAGCAAGTTTAATTTAATTCTATTGTACTGAGGATCTGTGTGTAGTTATCAATTCAGTGATATCAGTAACTCTACATTAGTGTCATGTCCACGCAAACAAAAGTAAAAATGGGCAATCTTTAACAGTTCAGAATATTATTATTATGAGGCACAGCTTTCAAAAGGGCAATGCCCGTTTTCTGATAACAGGAGAATACTGAATTCTGCTACTGACTTATTTTTGTTACATAGAAATCTTTGTCACGGCCGCCATGTTTCTGTTGGTTCCATCCTGCACTTGGGATAGGCAATGGGAAAACAAGCATGCTCGATCCAATCTCCCAGCTATCCTGATCGATGTTGTCCAGGGTATTCCTCAGTTGAATTAGTAAACTAGTCGAATGACACGATAGTACCTCAACTAACAGCGTGGCCACTACCACCATTAATCCCAGAAATAATCGCCGAGAGGCTTCATCTCTCAGACAGACTAGACCGAAGTTCAACCCAAAAAGAATATTGATAAAAAATTATATTTTGATTATTACGCAATTAAACAAAATATTCTCATTCAATTTTCAAATAGCATTTTACGCAGCTTGTTAAAATATATCGTCCTACTAATTGACTTCAGCAGAAGTTTATAGTCAAAATGTTCGAATTGAATTCAATTAATTTATAACCTTGACGAAATTATGGCTCAGGTCAAGATAGGGCTGGGGAGAAGATGCGGGAAGGACCCAAAGTCAAATTTGAAGGTGTCATCCACCTCAAATAAAATTTCAACCTGAAACTCATGATGGAACTTGATCCTCGACCATACTGGACCTGAACCTCACTTAACGTCGGCCTCGCGTCTTGAGGTCTAGGTCATATTACATCGAGGTTGCTCTTTAAACTATCGAGCTTGTTGATCAGCTTGCTCAACAGTTTACTCGACGAGTTTACTGTCGAGGGAGCAAGAATATACTTTGCATTATGACAGTGTCAGGCTTGCTGATCATTTTGCTTGACGAGTCTTTTCTTGAGGAAGCTTGACGATTTTTTTTACTATTATACCATAGAGCTTACTAATCCTACTGGAAGAACAGTCTTGTTGCCTTTTTTTTTTAAAAAAAAGGCGAATTAACACACAATCTATCAGTCACGTGATAAAGACAGTGAGCGGCTGTGCAATTGGCTATTTATTTTGTGAGTTTTCTCTTACAAACAGCGTACCGGTACTTTACACACCCGTCTTGAAATCAAGAACTGCACATATAGCAAAGCTGAGCAGAACTGAATGAAAAGCACAACTTTCTTCTTCTTTTTTCGTTGCTTCAGGCTGTTTTTCATAAGAAATTTTGCAGTGAGTTACGGAAGATTGTGTGTCGAGACTGTATCAACATTTGACTGACACAAGTAAGAGAGAAAGAAAGCAAATCTGGCTGGCATTTCTAGAAATCGCTTTAAAAAGGTTCGAGACAAACCAATGATTAAGATGTAAAGCTTTAATACGTTCATTTAATACATGTAAGAAACTAGATAAGTAAGTTTAATACATGTAATACATGGAAGGGTAGGACCAGATAACTGTTTGTTGATTTTCTATTAAAGAAAGGAATGCTCAAGAGAATATTTTTCGTATTTTAATGGAAGATGCATGACGCAACGAACGTCAGACATTGGTCTCATATTGGTCTTGGAAGGGTAGTGAAAAGTCTATATCCAGTGTAACATATTGTGTAGCACATAGTCCATTGTTGTTCTTTTTACGGTAATTACACGATGTTTCCAGAGGTTAGCATGCCGTACTAGTAACCGAAATATGACGAGTTCGAATCCCGTTCACGCCAATTAAAGAGAGAAAACAAAAAGTGAAATCACAAAAGAGCTGTCGTAGGTCGGTGGTAGAGCGTTGGCTTAGCATTCGGGAGGCCGTAGGTTCAATCCCAGCAGCCAACCATGCTGACTGAGGTCCGTCCAGGGTTTTTCCTCAGTCACGCCAGGCAAATGCCGTGATGGTACCTTCAACTTAGTCACTGGCTGATATCTTCCTGTAATATTTCCCCTCCCCTTCCCCAGTCTGAGTCTTAGATGCCGGAATGACATAAATTAAATTAATTCAATTGAACAAAGAAACATACATAAAAAATTACATGATGAGGAAGTAATATTCACTTCCGAAGCGGTGTAATCTCCTTAACACAAAGACAATGAGAACTCGGAGCCGAAAGGTTAGCACGCTCGCTTTCTATGCGCCTGGTCACAGGTTCAATTCATGATTGTCCATTGAACTGAGTGTTTCGGAACCTACTTTACCAAAATACTACTTTCAGTCCTAAAAAGCTCGTTTTGCAAGTTAATAACAAATCAATAAATTCTTTGAAAATTATGGCTGTGCAATTCCCCGAAATAATATAGCTCGCAAAATCTGCAACATGCGTTCCAAGAACATTAAACAAATATTTTATTCTCACTTTGCGCAGTAGGCAAGGAAGGAGATATTGCTTTGATTACGGCGCTATTCCTGTATTCGTTTGGTGGGAAGTTATTGAAAGAGTAAATCGGAACAGGATGCTTGGTCTGAGATTTTAATTCCATCTGAGGAATGACCTCTATCTTACGAAAGAGTCCCAAGCATCACAATAGCTATATATTCTCGTTAGAGATTTCAACAGGCACGAATTCAATTGATTTATGGATTTTAGGTTCAGAACATCATCGGAACAAAATATATATAAACAGTGATACATTCACACCAAATCAGTTGACTCATAGGTAGGTACGCGGATTCGAACCCCGCGGCCCATCATCCTCACTGAGTTTTTCCAAAGTTTCTCTCAGTTTCACCAGGAGAATGCCAGGATAGAATCTTAAAGCCTTGGCTGCTACCTCCCAATTCTCCCACATCTATAACCCTGGCAGAGTCAAAGATGCCTAAAAGTCATAAGTAAAAATATTATAATGACTAATATCGAAATAATCTTCTTTGTTATTAATCTGCCAACGCTAGCGTGAATATCCGTAGGATAAGACAGTGACAGTACATTCTGATGAACTCAATCAATTGCAATACTGACTTTTATTAATAATAATCAGACCGAAAGGTCCTGAGCCTGCCCTATTGCCATCTGTACGTAGTTGGTGGAACTGCGTCCACCTGAGTTAAGGCATTGTGGTCAGCATTGCGCGCCACCTGGCCACAAACAGGCCTATTAGGGGTTTTCTAGACAGAGTGGCCGTTACGCCTTAATTCACGGAACTTCTCAGTTTGCCTCTCTACACTGGGTCGACACCAATAAGTGGGACTCCAGACGGGAATTGAACTCGGGACCACGCGGACATGAGTTCAACGCTCTAGTAACTAGACTATCAAGCCGCACTGACCTTTATTAACGTGGGCATTATACCCTGGGGGAGATGTTGGAAGATAGTCGGTCGGGTTCTAGTTTGTAAGTACCATTCCGGCATTTGGTGTGACTAAGGGGAGAACCCAGGAAAAGTACGAATGAGCGGCCGCTGAGATCGTTCACAAGACCTTCCCATTGCTAAACCGATGCTCTACTAACTGAGCTACGGTCGCTCGGTACAACTTATACTATAATTGTTCGTTCATGATAATGAATACTTAATATTTGAAAAAAAGATATTACGCTCTTCGTTATTGCACTAAATATATACAAATTTCACGCTTATTTAGGCGTTTCTGTTCGCTTAAGTACATACACACACTGAAGATCTTAGTACTTCGACGCTACATGTTCTTAGGCCCGCCAGCTAAGAAGCTCTGATCAGGGATTTTGCCAGATACCCTAATGGCGGATGTCATCCCTCGAAATAGACAAACAGCCCCCAACCACCACATTTATAATTTTTACTGTTAACAATCGGTACAAGTGCTAAAAAATTGTATTTGCTCCTTCTAACTTTGCTTCGATTTTACTTTGCCCCATACTCTAGTAGCACACACACGTTGAAAATACGTGGATTAAACATCAGTACCAAAACGTAATGTTAACGTTGTAAATGTACTAAAGTGTATGTTTGTTCAACGGTTTATTCGACGTTGAATAATGGTTGAGAAGAAACTGGTTTAATTGGCCAAAACAGAGCATGTACGCTGTTTATTGGTATATACACATTTAGTTTCATTTTATCCGTTGCTTTCATCATGACATACTGTGTTAATTTTTAAACAGTAAATAATCCCAGCGGCTGCGGTAGGGTTCGAAAACAGGAACGTTCTGCACTTCCCGTTGGTACCCCGTCGTCTTATCCCCTAATCCATGGATCCACCTTGAGAGTCCACTGCTTATTACGGTATATGTATTAACATGCAGTCTAGAATGGAGTTGCTACGAGTCGTTCACCATCATGTAGGAATGAGAAAAAAGATACTTTCCTTCTTTCTTTGTTATGCGCATTTTTTCTTATTTAACACCTTGACCATGGCTGCACTATTAAATTTGTATTTCTCAATAATTGTAATATGTCACCCTAGAAGAACGCATATGAAGCGAAATGTGCGTCATAATTGAAAACACTTCACATTAACGAAATTAAATGTTCGTTCAAATATAGTTTAAAATTCAAGTTGTTTTCAACATGCAAATGAGAACATGAAAATGTAGTTAATTTTATTGTATTTGCTTTTAATTATAATGTTTAAGCAATTAAATTAGAAGTGTGAAACAAAATGTAGGACAGTATGAAGGAAAGCTGAAAGTACGTCACATTAATGCAGTATCAAAGATATTCTATCTTCGATGAAATATAGTTTAAAATTCAATCTGTTTTCAACGTGCACATGAGAACATAAAAATTAGTTTGTGCCATTCAATTAGTTTTTTTAAATTATATTTTTTTACATAACATTAATAAGAAACACATTAAACAAAATCTATACCATATTTGAAAATAATATATTGAATACACGTTTTATTAACGCCTTATCAACGCAATAATATCTTTGTTGAAATATGGTTTAAAACTAAACGTACGTTTTTTCAACCGGTAACGGTTAATCAACGAAATGAACCTAAAATCAACGTTGGAAACACGTATGTGTGCTACTGGGGTAACTAAAAATCATGGCAGAATCCCTGGGATTGATGCACTCAACACGTCTTCTTTCCTAAAGGAATGAGTTGGCGGAATAAAGAGTATTGAAACTATTATGGATGAGAAAATAAGTATTGTTAAGACGTAGTTACAAGCTGATTTGAAAGCTCGGGTGTATACTATCCAATTCATAACGTATAAAATCAGTAGTGCTCATGCAGTTGTTAAGGATATTCGTTCTGGAATAAATCAAATGAAAGCTGATATAGAAAGAATCGATTCTGAAATTGTTGAAGTCCGGAATAAAACTTCAGAGCGTTTTGAGATACAGGCCCCCAGGATCAGGTTACTTTTTATTGTCAAAATCGATAGAAACCGAGCAAAACTCTACTCGCACCCTCCCAATGTGGACTTTATATCCCCCAAACTCAAAATCACCGTGAAATCCCTGGGCTAACCCGAATCAGATAATGAAAGACTTCGTGTTTTTTTACCAAAAGTTTATATTTAACAAAGAAATCCAAAGGCAACCCTAGAAATTCCACTACTTTCGACACATTTTTTAGTTCGTTGTCATTTTGCGTGGTGCGTCTATTTTTTCTTCTCGCTTTCTTTAATCTCCGAAGCAACAGATCGCGAAAGGGGAGCATTCACAGTTCGTAAAATCATATAGTTCAATCCTATTTTCACATTTAGTTTCTCAACACTTTGACCAAAACAATTACCATAATATTCGTATTCCCTCTCAAATTATTATTATTATTATTATTATTATTATTATTATTATTATTATAGTTGTTGTTGTTCTTGTCCGTTCGTATCTGGGCGATTAACCAGGAGAATAGCAAAGCCCTTCAGGCCTTGCATTCACACGAAACTCCTTCAGTTAGCGCCACTGCATTCACCATTCGACTGACGCGTCTGTTGTCTGTGTCCGTTTTTGTTGATAGGTTAGTTCGCTTTTTGACCACCTGAATTCGGAACTGAAAAGAACTATAACAATGTCTGATCCGAGTATAGGAAGAAAGTTTATGAAAACGAAAACTGTACAGCAGAAAGAGCGAGCGCGCAAACAACAAATAATTGTTCGGATAAATTTCTGCAGATTTAAGTTAGGACACTTGCATCATTGAAGAAACTTCGCTGTGTTCGAAACTCCTTGTTGCTAGAAAATACTAGTATTTCAGTGTATTTCAATCCGGTGCACATCTTGTCTATTTTGCAGAGGGAGTGTCAAGTAAACAAAGTTGACAATTCCCGGCATACTCTGCTCGAGGATCAAGTGAAGCAACAGCTGTGAAACAATCTGTGCGATGTACAGGGCTAACGTAGATAAAAATCATAGCGTTATAAAACGATACGAATTTATGCACCAATCTAATACAAATCAGGTCAGATATTTGTTTATTTTTGCTTAAAAGTTGGGGCAAGTTATATTAAATGACTAAAGATGTGCTTACATAATATCTGAACATCCCCAGAGAGAAGAAATAGTATTCACTTAATCAATGAAATTAGAAGTACTTACAGGCAATTTCATCATCTTAACAGACAGCTTTAATTCAGATCGTACCCAGCCCTCGTTATTCAGACAGTAATGTCGCAGGCTTCGGAGCAACAATAGGTAGGCACGTGAGTTCGAACCCCACGGTCGACTATCCTGACAGATTTTCCACGGTTTCACCAGTTACAAGAGCGACTTGGTAAGTTAACTGTTGACTTACTAATTAACTCTTGTAATTGCCAAACATTACGAGATATTAAACAATCTGAAAATTGTTAAAATTTCAAAGAAAGCAAAATTAGCCATTGTTTCTGTTAAAAATTTTGAATTTGCTCCCCAGTAACAGTATTCCCAGGACGCTCCGGTTTTCGAAAATTTTACCGTTTGATTCCACATAACCAATTTAGTATTTCACTTTAGTTTGAAATCTTTATTCCCATTGAGTTACAACACCTGAAAAGTCCTGAAAATCATCTACACCATATTAATTTTGAGTACTAAGTAGGTCTTCTAGCTGCCAAACTGTATGAGCTATCGAAAACTGTTTCCTCAAAAAGTTGTTCAAAGTTTAGCGCTTGTATCAACGGAAGCAACATCGACCCCCCACCACTTTATATTCAAATTTTTAAAGTTATCCCCTCCGTAAAGGTACCGGTATTCCCTACACGCTACTGTTTTCAGAAACATCACCGTGTGATTCCGCAGATTCACTTTGATTTAAACTTTTTTGTTTTAAAGATTTTGTGCACTAGGAGCTGAGTTATGACCCTGTTACTGATTTCCACCCTGCAGATTCATCGGTAGTTCATATGCGTGCAAAGTTTTAAGTTGATCTGCTATGTGGAAGTGGGTCAAAATTAGCTTACAAAATGTCTCCCTAACTAACAAGCCAAGTTAAATGAAAGCTTATAAAAAAGAAGGAAACACTAGTATTTTTCTTCTGTTCATACGCTCACAACAGCTTTATTTATAGATGACTCATGCTACCACAGGTTCTCGTCTCAAGGTCAACGCCTGGCATGGCTATGAGGCTTTTGCTGCGTAACACACCTGCTCTCACCAAGAAGGACACAACTTTATGTGTCTAAAGGAAAGTATGATTTCTTTTGTTAAACGAACATCAAACAAGACTTGTTTTTACATTTCTAAAACAAGAGAATATCTTTAGACAATATTTACTAGTAGCCTTGAAACATAATTTTAATGTTCATATTTTTCATAGACTTTACTTTGAACCTCTCTTTAGAGATCTTAATAATGAGTTTTTGGTTCCTTCATAGCGAAGAAAAGTAGCATTCTAATCCCGTTTTTGGTGTCTGTCCATATCCAGAAGTTAAATCTCAAGAACTACAAAGTGTGGAGAGATGCGTAGGTGTCGTTGAAAATGGCTTGAATAGACTTGCTCAGAGCCCCTGGAACCGTCCTGATTGGTGCACTAGTTCAATGTTGCCAGCCCATTTTTAAAAATTAATTGTTAAAATTGGTTCCATTCAGTTAGACTTAGCTGCTATGAACTTGGCATAAACATTATTCGACACAATACAAAAACACTGAGGTCGCCTGCGGCTCTAAGCAACTCACTTATCAGTGCTTGATGTATATTTTCTTTAAAATTATATTTGAATATGTTATTGTAAAAAGGACCTGAGTAATTTTTTTGGTGGGTTTGAGTTATTGCTTGTTTCAGGCTATCTGGGTAGACGTATGTTTTGCATCACAAATAGTCCTGATTCAACTATCAGAACAATAGCACGATAGCCCAAAAAGCTATTCTTACTCTGTTAGAGAAGATCGTTTTTGTCGTTTTTCTCCAAATTCCATAAATGTGATTCGGGTCCCTTTTTACAATAACATATTCATTTATTTTCAAATTTTTCCATTATTTTAGATACCTTCGCAGCGTATATTGGAAATAAACTTTTTAGAACGCTTTTGAACTTTGAATGCTATTATCCAAACCAAGGCAAGTTTCGTAAAAACCATGAAATTCTCATAAGAAATGAGTGTTAGTAAAGAGAGAACAACATGTCACTAAGTATTTCTCTACGTTAAACAAAAGCTTTTCCTTACTCATACTTACCTCTTTTAGAAATTCTGAAGAATGCTATTGCAATAGAAAACTTTGTATTAAACTGAAGTAAATATTGCTAAAGTTCGAATTCATGTACTCCGACATGACCTCCAACATTTGTCACACCTAACAAAATTTTCAAACATTTATTTTCTTAATTCTAAAATTAGTTACCTTTCTTATCCCTTATCAAAATGGCAAATTAAAAGATCAAAATACTTTTTCATAAAAGATTCATTTTAACATTTCTTTTGACAAAAATAAATTATGTAACAAATAATTAATGCTTAACATGAATTGAATTTATATTTCTTTCTTTTTAGAGAACATATTTAACTGCGAAACAGAAATTTGATTATTCAAATGACACTTCTTGACTTATTAAAGTCATAAATCTTTCAATACTTGTTCCATTTTTCGGTGAAGAAACTTGCAAATTTTCTTGAATGGAAGGCATCAGAATTTAAAGGAAATTACCCATACCCATTCATTAACTATTGTCGGGTATTATATTCTTTGATTTTTAACCAAAAATATACCTTGGTCTATTTTGAAGCAAATTTATTGATTAAACTTAGTAATTATTGTGAAAAGTTACAAATCATTTGACTTACTGAAAAATACCAAAATAATACGTCTCAAAAACTAAGCAAGCTTCTAAGAATTCTGTACTTCTCATCAAAACAAGTATTGAAAAAGACAACTACTTTCCGAAACGCTAGACTAGGGAGCATACTCTACTTTCACGTGCCCTATTGTGTCCTTACAATACTACTTCAACTAAAAATCTATACAACCACTCTAATATTCACCAAATTCGCTTTTGTATGTTTCCGCACTTTTCAGTATAATGCTTTTAATCAATTTAAGAACATTCTTCGTCTTAAGCACCTTAGTAATGGGATGCAATTTTCTCATTCTCATGCCACATTACAATAAATGTAGCACAAAACTCACTAGCTTGCACGTTTGCAGATCTTCACTGCTGGACAAATTAGAACTAATAAATATCACCTTTAAAGATGGAAAATACACGCTCAAAATACTTCAAGCTCCTTAAACCCGATTATCGACTACCATTTTATAACTGATTGTTGTTAAGATTACTTAGTGTTTATTTTACTTTAGTAGCCTAATTCACTTTTGCGAAAGTAACTTCAGTTTCGCAGAACAGAAATTCTCATATGGTTTACTCCACGTGTTTCATTCCCAACTGATTCAAAGATAACTGACTACCTAATCTACATCCTAGAAAACGCGTTCAAACGTCGTGGAAATTACAATATTAATAGGTTTTAGCGGACTTTCTCTCGGCATTTATAATCCATAAATTTATTTTCAACAATAAAATATTTCGTGCTAATGATGATTACTTGACAAAATTAAACAATTCATAAGTATACTTTCGAAATAAGTATTAGTATCTGATTACAGATTACTTTCAACTTCAAGACTGCTTGAACCGAGCTGATGTAGATCAGTTGGTAGTATGTTAGCTTAGCAATTGGATTGGAAAGTTCTGGGAGCGGATCCCAACGGTCACCCATCTGACTGAGATTTTTCTAGGGATTTTGTTTCAGTTATGCCAGGCAAAAGCCAAGATGATACTTACGAACTAGGTCCTGGCCGACTACCTTCCAAATCCCCACCCTTTCCCGGCCCGAATCTGAGATGCCGAAAGTTCATCAATAAATTCAAAGATTACTTAAATCAAGTAACCCTTTTCCATAAATTCCATGTGTCTTACTCCATCTGAGATTGTTCAGCATAGTTGCTTCAGCTCTCCTAATATTTTATTATTTATTTTAATGTTTACATCTCTTTAGAATAGTTCAAAACGGGTATTCTTTTATTCCCAACGATTGATCATGGCGGCCATTTCTGTATTGCAGTGCATGCTAGTACTTGTGTTTGCAGACGGAAAATGCAATATCTACGAACTGGTTTACCATAGGATGTTCAAACAAAAACATTTTTTTCTTTATAGTGTGCTTGATAATTTTAGTTCTCTGCATGAAAAGCTCAACATTTCTATTAGGGCACCAGACGTGGGCGAATTTATGGGGATCAATACCCCCCAGTCATATCAAACTAACATAATTTTTAAACGATAGCTTTTAAAGTGTCTCTTTCGTGCCCCCCACCTACGGTCTCTCTCCTAATTTCGCCCATGACACCAGATAGAAATATATCATAGCCCTCATAATAGATAAGCAGTACGCTTCTCCATTTGTGTCTGGGCTAAAACTAGTGGGGTTTTGTTCAGAGTACGTGATTTTGAATTCACCCACTAGACAGCTCTGATATATACCTCACAATAGAATATGACGTCTACGCCAGAGTTACGTAACGGATGAATTCAAAATCACGTGCTCTGAACAAAATTCCTTTAGTTTTAGCGCAGACAGAAATGGGGAAGCGTGCTAAGTCTATCTATTATGAACTCTATATTATTTTCACACGTTATGTACTTGTATAACGAGAAACTACGGTATAAATTTAAACCATTTAACACTCCAACGAATATAACACACCCACTCCAAGCCTCTGGATTCCACAGTTGTGACAAACTGTTATCGACTGGGGTACTGAGGTCTGTACACAACTTTACATTTAAGTTTAATCACATTTTATTTTGAAAACCAAAGGAAATCCCCAAAAGGCCTATAAAATCCACATAGGTTCAGATGAACTGTTTTTTTTTAAATCAACGTTGTTAATAACGCACTCCGTTGCGTGAAATGTAGAATCTAATCCGAAATCAAGGGGTGACTTGAGTGCAAGGAGAAACGAATTTCAAATGAATTTCATCCCTTGAATTTTGATTTGAATTTATTTTAAGGCCTTTAGGCCGTATGGATAATGATGGGATGAATTGGTGGAATGAGGAAAGTGAGAGGAAACGAGAGCACCTCGCGAAAACCCACGCACACGGTGTTTGTGCACCACAAAGCTCACATGGCATAAGCAGGGATTGGTCACACGACCCCTAGGACCAGATTTGAGCGCTCTACCAACAGAGCCACAGTGACTCCTTCATCACTTGAGTTTTCAGCAGATTGGACTATCTACGCAACAGAAAATCAATGTAAATAATCTCATTGAAGGGCAATGCGAACTAAACACATTATGGGTAGCAATTATTGCGATGTAAAAATGATTTTTTTGCACCCAGGATTGGCATAAGAACTTCCACATTACGCCAATATTTGGTATTTCTCACGCATGGCAAGTATTTCTCATACTTGATGCTTTACGAAAAGATCCTGCAGGTAAATTTAATCAATTCTTCCACTCAATAGATACTGGGTTTCAATAAATATTTGCAGAAGTAAACTTGGAATGGACTAGACCATAACGAACAAACTGAATTGTTGATATTAGAATCAGTGAAAACAATAGGAGATGGAAATTGTTTTTACCGTGCTATTTCTTTATGTATGTGTAGTAGTGAAGATTAATGGTTATATTGTCGTCTAGCTGCTTTCAGTGAATTTGTGAACGTATTTGGGCAAGATGCAACTCTTGAAGAGGGCAGACGATCATCACCAGAACCACTATAACAACTACGCAATGTGATATCAGATGGAATTTGGGCTCATCATGGTAATGTTATCTCAATGAGCCGAGCAATAAGGAGAACAATCATAAGTTATGTGTACGATGAACTATTTACCTTCACGAAACTACGTCGAAATATCATAGCAGAGGCACGTAGAAAACGTACCGCGGTAAGGAGGAAAGTGTATATGTCACTACGAAATAGGTTCCATTTCGTAGCTTTATTACCGAGAACAAATAGAAATCAACTTAATTAGATAGAATAAAGTTCCTACAAAGATCTTCTGATGAGGGCTATGAAAGATTTTTCATGAAAAAATTCGCACAAACTGTGTGAATGTGAAAAGTGGAATTTTCAGGTGAACTGCTGAATATCCGATTGCACCATTTGGATTGTGTCGTTGAAGAGTTAATTGAACTGTTTCATCAACAGTAGACTGTAGTTTATATGGCAGTAGGTTAGGGGATATGTCTATAGATAAAACTCCCCGTTTTAAGTTTTCATATATGTTAATAGTAGAATGTACATTTGGATGGTAGTAGGCCCGGGGACCTGCCTCAAAACAAAACACCCCTTACTAATTTTACATGTAAATAGTAGCCAGTACTTTTATACGGCAGTAGGTGAAGGGACCTGCCTTTAAAACTTCTCTTTTTAATTTTTCACATATATTAATAGTAGAATGTAGTTTCAAATGGCAGTAGGTAAGGGGATCTGCCTCTAAATAAAACTCCCCGGGGAAAACGACGAGTAGTCACCTCCACGTGGTGTTTCCTATGTTATGCTAAGAACTACGCTCAGTCATAACAAAATATTTAATACTAAAGTTTATACAGGTACCGCATTCTGTAACAACGCCATTTAGCATTAAGGTTTGCGTTTGCGGACTAAGCTAATAAACTAATTTAAGGATTTAAATGCATTTATCCTTATAATTTAAAACTATATCATAAAATTATAATTCATGCACAAAACTCTTGTTCCAAAAACTTAAAATTATAAAACAAATTTTCAGCGATTCCAGGAATACTTGAAGACAGGCATTGAAAACAGTAATGCACTGTCGATAGAGGAAGATTTGTTTTTGTAATGCACACAGGGCTGTAAGTACATGAAAAAACGGCGCACATGCCACTGCGTTGTACTGACTTCAATGACAACAGAATATTTTAAATCGATGGATCTCCTCGTAGAAATTCTTCGGAGTGGGTGGGTGAGATTTGGGACGAAAGCATGTGAAAAGACATGAAATTTTTGCTTTTTTGGGGTCAGTGAGTATAACTAAATTGAACAACACTAGAATTCTTAAAATCGATTTTGGTCCCCATAACTCCTTCTCTGAGGCGAGGGTCAGTTTTGGCGGTGGTAATGTGTTCCTACAAGAATTTTTTGCCGATTTGGGGTCAGTGAGTATAACTAAGTCAAACGACACAAAAAATTGAAAATCGATGTAGTTCTCCATAGCTCCTTTTTTAATTGGTGGGTCAGTGTTGGGAAGTTGGTAGGTATTCCCACAACAATTTTTTTATCGATTTGTGGTCAGTGAGTATAACCAAATCGAATGACACTAAAATTTTAAAAATGGACGTTGGTCCCCATAGCTCTATTTTTGAGGTGAGGGTTTGTGTGGGGGTTGGGAATGTGTTCCGAAAAGAAATTTTGTCCGATTCGAAGTCAGTGAATACATAACAAAGTCGAATGACAACGAAATTTTGAAAATAGTCGTTGGTCCGCGTAGATCTTTTTTGAGGAGTGGGTCACTGTTGGGGGTTGGGAATGTGTTCCGGCAAGATTTGTTTTTCCGATTTGGGGTCAGTGCTTAGGATCACATCGTCCAAGTAACAGGATAAGTGATTATATAAAATGTCTGCAAAAGTTGCGGACGTCACTCTGTGAAAGATTGAAGGACTTTACTTTGCTATTGTTACGATTTCGAGAACGATTGTTGTTATTTTGCTTCTGTCGAGACGCATTAGGTGTAAAAGAACTTGTATTAACCTGATTACTCAGGTTATCCATATTGGTATGAAGAGTTTTAAAATCCTCCTCAACTGTTTTTTCTTTATATGAGAATGCTGTTTCTCATACTTTTCCGGTTCTGAATCGTCATCCGTCGAAATATCCGTACTTGCTTCTGAAGGAAGAGACGATGTAGAGTCATAATGATTATGTCGTCTTCTTTTTTCTTTTTCATTCTTCATTGCACGAATGCGCTTTTGAACTCGAAACCTGCCTGCCTCTAGTTCAACTAACTCGTCAAGTAATTCGGAAAATGTATTATACTGTTTTCATCCTGCATGTTGAATGTAATATGGACGAAAACCTTTCATAATAAGATTAATAGTAGTAGCTTCTGGAATATCTTGATTTGAATTCAAAATTATACTTTGCATATCTAGAACATAATAAGTTACACTTTTGCGTTTGCGTTGCATACGATCAAGGATTCGAATGCATATGCCTTTTTTGCTCCTGGCCTACAATAATGTGAAATGAGCTTCTTCTTAAATTCCGCATATGTGCTATCATTGAAGTTATATTTCTGTATTAGCACTTGAAATTTGCCACTGAATAAGCTCGGTAGTAGTTGTTTACACTTTTCACCGGAAAATTCATAGCTTTGTTTCGCTAAATCTTCAAAACTGCGTAAGAAACCTGCAATATTATCTGTTTTCGCATTGCATCTAGGTAATCAATAACTACTGGAAGTACAACTACTTTGGTTCTGGGATAGCCAGGTCTCTATCTATGCTTGGTGGTTAATCTTCTTCTGAACCAGTTTCACTATCGGACCCGTTTACGAAAGATGGGATAGTAATTGGATTACGACGCGGTTTATGTTTCGGTTTTGGCTGCGAAGATTCCACTTTTTGGCTGCTGTTTACCAGGTCGTAAAAAATATGGGTGAGACATGAAATTTTAACCAATACATTGAATCTATAGAAATTGTCTTTAAGATTTCGCTTTAAAAAGTATGTACCGTAATGACTTTATGAATGTCGGAATCGTACCGTAAACTCAAGCCAATTTATAAAACAATTTATACGAAACATTTCCCTGAAACAACTAAGTGAATGTAGAAATCTTATCTTGACTCGAAGTCATCAATATTTATGCATCCATACAAAGCTGAAAATTATGCTCTTCATTGCGCTAATGTGGGAATTGTACCTAAATTTGGGATTTTATCAATAAGGCGCCTAAACCCCATGTGAAGAACGTATCTGTATACTCAAGTATAACTCGCTTAGCATTTACATTGTAATAAAAGGGTTGCTCTTAGAGTCGGGTGATGTACTTAAATTGAGCATCCAGAGTTCTCCTTTTTGTAATTAATAAATAATACGAGAGGTGTTTAGTAAGAATACATAAATATATTTAATATTAACTTTCTACAACATATCAAGGACGGGAGGAATGTCCTCTCTATGAAAGAGTACCTTAAACATAGGACATTGTTCTATTCAATTATTATAACAATTCTGAAGTATTCTAACAACAATACCAAAGCAGAGAGAGATAATGTACATAAAGAAATCACAATCATAAAGTTCTCAACTAACCTGGCATTAAGGTGAGAGATGACACAATCATGGATTTAGACTTCGTGCACGTTTGGCAAAATTAATGTCCTTATTTTGTAAGACGACTCAGAGTAAACTTGCACTGATGGTAAATACTGTTCATTATCACTGGAGCATAATAAATACTGTGAGCTTATAAATTTCCATAATGTAATCCTCCAAATGAAGAATAAAAGAGTCTTGCTAATGTAAAAGTCTGATCTTCTTATAAAGTTTAACTTCGTGGTGAGCTGGTTTCGAACTAATGACTTAGTATAAAACTAAGAACTTCGAGTAACAACATTCTCAGAGTAATCGTCAGAGAGGGAGTGGAGTCGAGTGATCTAAGACATTAGAAGTCGGTATATATATTCAGTTCCAATTTGGTTGGTTTCTTTCTCACCACTAACACTTGTATCAATATTAAAGAATTTAAAGAATGGAATGAATTTCCTGTTGGTTTCTAATTTATCCTTGATACTTAAACACCTGGTACACATTCTTTATTATTTCAGTTTGAAACTCATCCTCTGATCACGTGCAAACTTGGAATCCACCTGTAGTTTATACTGTAAACGGATGTTAACTTAATTCCAGTCTTTTTATGTTCTCACCCTAACACCTACATGTAACATACCTTTCTTTGACCTATTGACATGTTATTAGTTTTCTCTGCTTTCTGGAATACATATTACATCCTGTTTTGAATACCTCATATATTAATAAATTATTCTTTCCTCCTTTCCCGTCCTAATGAAATATAGCTACACATTTAACTCTTGTTTTACATTTTAACATTGTTCATTACACAATTGAAAATAAATTTTAATATTATTTGCATTATTCTCTAATACCTCTATGACAATAAGCTAGTTACGCCTTCCAACTCATTTTTCATCCCCTTCACAGCACCATAGCAGAAGTTACCTAACCCACATAGGAGAACGAAATTACATAAAAGGGTACAACGTTCTTTTTCCATCCCCTATTTAACATAGCAGAAATCTGAAGTCAATTTCTATATCACACCCTACAACCTAGTCAAATGTCAAGTATTTAAGTGTATATATCTCGTAAACGACTAGACATATTGAAATTCTGTTTTCACATTTAGTATAAGGGCATTAAACACTATTTGTGAAAAATGTGCTGACCTCGAGGTCAAAGGTCAAATATTTAACCCTGTATATCTCGTAAATGTCTAGACATATTGAAATTATGTTTTCGCATTTGGTATGAGGTCATCGAGTGACCTAGGTATTTATGAAAAAATACTATTCTTAAAATATTTACTTTTATTATACTAAATATTTCATTATACATAAAAGACTAAAATCACTTTTAAAAAAAACATTGTAAAAATTACACAGTGCTTTCACCATAGTCTACACTGTAACATGAACTTGAAGTTTATGTATACTCGTAACACAACTAATCTGGCTATTCAACACAAACAGGCATGGTTTACGGAGAACTTAATCTCGTACCAGGAACCTACACACATGGTTTACTTAGAACTTAATCTCGCGCCAGGGACCATTCTCATAAGCGAATAATGCACAATATCGCTAATATTAGTATTGCCGGTTGAGAATTTATTTAAGAAGTCCTGTAGTGAATAGCCAGATGCACGACATACTAAATTGAGATAACAATAGTGTTAACAGAAGTGAGATAAATCACTTTGAATACGTCTATTATTCCACGTATAAAATAAAGAGTTTCGTTTTAAAAACCTTATATGATACGGTATATATGGTGGCAGGCCATAGCTATCAAAATATTCACCGTGCCCTGAATTAAATATTAAAAGAGCAACCCAAATATAAATGTTCATCCAGCTTATTACTAGGATCAGTATTTATAATAAAGGTTGCAGGAAATGTATAAATAAACGAAGGTAGTTGATCTGCAGCATATACACGAAGAAAATGATTTTAGGCAATTTCTGTAGTAATGCCTGATAAAGTTCAAGGGTATTTATCATTTTTAAATATTTTTTTTTTCTGGAAATAAAGTCCTAGTTCTGAGGAGAATTCACCATAAATAATTGCTGTTACAAGGGATGGCAGTTCTTGCTTAAAATAAACCTCTAATCGTACACTTCCTTGGCGTTGAGGGCTAGCATGAAATGCAGTACTAGTACTAGAATCGGGAATTAAATCAAACACCAGTAGAGTATAACCATTAGGATATTCGGTAAGAGAAATTTCGTTACCTTGATTAGAATAATATATACTAGAACCTGTAAATGTCGTAGAATATGATTGTATATATAGCTTATTATCAAACTCTGGCTGTAGTGGTCTAGATGGAACAGAGTTCAGTCAACATACAATGTAAAGAATGACATACTGAAATGCTTAAAATTAAATAATTTGTTTGATAAGTACCGTTAAAAGCTGTATTAGTAACAAACCCAGTAATATTACGTTTAGCACTATACCGAAAAACAAATCTGGAAGAGTGGTGTCCATAATGCCCTGCTGTGCCCTGTCTTTACCTTCACCTTTGATATTGGGTGTTATACACTAAATTTAGGATTTTGTAATACTTTACTTTGTGGTATTTTCACCGTGGGCGACACATCATACTTTTTTACAAACAGTGTTGCATCTGTAATTATAATTTTTCAATCAGCTCGAGTCTCGCCCATTAGACAAAATACAGGGTTTGGCTGAATTTAGGTTAATACGCAACTGTACACCACTTAATAGAAATTTCTCCTAATTGAAAATATCACCATGAATATAGCCAGTAATTCAAAGGGCTGACTTAACGCTGTGAGAAGTGAGCGTTGTTTGAAACCCTGATTGTTATTATCAGCCACACTGTCCATATGACCGGAGTATCTTTACACCACATTGCCATCTGAAGATGTGTTAAATCAATATAATCATTACCGTGGCCGGGGACTACAAACTCTATGGGTGCATTATCAGATATTGACGCCCCAGGTTTATACGGCACTGTTTTATTACCAATAATTCTCGTTTCAGCGGGTAGACCCGCAAAGAGATCTAATTCTGATTTCGTACACTCACACACAATTTTTTCTGCTATTCATACCCACACTAGTTAATTTTTATAATATCATATTACGAAAATGTAGTTTTACACATATACTGCCATATTGGAAAGGAAGTGTATTACCCGTGCTATCTCTTAAATCAATAATAATTTGATCAAATTGTTTACGTTGCACGGGGACATACTTAGGATTTTCAAAAATATGCATATTACTAGCCCTTTAATATTCGTATTTATAATACGCAGTAGTGGAGCAACAGTATTAGCTACCAGCTGAGTTTCTACAATATATCTATAAATATACATGAGTGCGGGCAGCGATTTCTGTAAATCGGCCGGATAACGTGCATGATGAACAAGTGCAATATTGTCTTGCTGTATATGATAAAAACTTAGTATTTTGTCTAATTCGCTTGGTAACCGTACTTCGTTTACACTCTCGTCATCTTTTCTTACTCTACTGACCTCAATGCGTTTTACCGAAGCTTTAACTTTTAATTGTAAATTCAATTTAAAGCTTTTATTGTTAATTTGAGATATAATATCGTCAACGTGATAATAATGACCCGACATTACTTTAGTTATGTACCAGCTTTCTTTATTCGACCCCTTGTAATAAATATTATTAATATATTTGGAAACATTCTGAACTTGTATAATGTACTTCGACAACAGCTGTTACCCACACAACTTTCTCCAGCACGAGAGGATCATATAATTGTGTAGTATAACACGCCAGACTATTTTGCGATAAATATTCCATAGAATTATTACTGACAAGTGTGAGGTAAAAACTATTGTGCTGCTCCATAATTAATCAAAATATCTGTCTTCTTACCCTTTTTCTTTACACCACAACCTGTTTGGAATATTTTTACGTTTTTGCCGCCGTCCCTATCCTACCAACAACTGATTTATTTTATTTAGTATTTTATTCTTTAACGTACCTTTTGCTTCCTGCAAGCGTGATTTTAAAGCTTCTTCAACGGTCTATTACAATTTAGTATGTTTTCGGCTACATTAATACCACCGCGTAACAGTTCTTCACCAACGGTTTTCGCACCTTGTTTTAATAATGGAAATAGAGTACGAAATAAACCAAATATAGAACTACCAATACCGTATCCTTCTTGCTATGGTGCACCTCTATATACAATATATCCTCTGCCTACTTGATGCGAATAATTTTGGAGATAAGGATCATTCATTTTTCTGCTATATACAAAAACATAGCACTAGTTTATCATATTGTATTATTATTATTATTAACATCATTTTTCATTCATAGAAAAAGGTCTTATTTCCATTGTATAAGAACACACATCTACGTTACCTCTTAACAGAGAGCAGTATGGACTCCAACGTTTATGCTCTTTCAAGGTCGTATTGCAAGATTGCCAATTACCTAATTGTAAATAACAAAATGCACATCTTACAAATCGGATAATCTAACAAAATAAAAACCACGCTCTGCAAGTTGACGTGGTGGAACTTTCCATTTCCCCGGTCTTTTGAATGTTGCTAGCCGTTCGTTAAATAGGATACTGGAATCCATGAATTAAATGAAGCAGGATAACCCCGCCACCGAACAAGTATTCGTTTACTATTAGCTTCTAAAATTTAGTCTATTTCGTAAACTTTGGGTAGTGGCACAGCTTGTATTTGCTCTTCGTAAAATATACCCTTAATCGTGTCACTGTTTATATCCTCTAATACATAAACCAATTTATTTTCCTTATATTGTATTTGTTTTATTTTAAATAATTCCACAGTCCAATTTTCTTTGTAACCTTTGCAAAATGTCATTTTGCCTTAGTAATTCGCACACTATCTCCTTCTTTATATTTTTTGCTTTAACACTTGTACTGGTTGGTTGTTTCACCAGTCTAATATACACTTGTTGAAACGTATCTTGGTTCACTAGAGCCGGTGGTAATTTATGTGTTATGTGTGGCATAGAGTTATATCCGTGACCTAGTTAGGGGAGCACATCTCAGTAGTGGTAAGTCTTCGCTGAAAAATATTTCCACATTCTTTACTTCAGGCTCCGATTAAAACGTTCTATGAGGCTTGCCTTAATATTGGGGTATTTGATTGTGAAAAAATGAATATGCTGCTTTTTAAGTACGCCTCGAACGGTCTGTTAATAAACGCTGTACCTTTATCTGTATGTAGCCGCAGAGGTTTACGAAGGGTAGATGCAAATATTTTCTCGAGTGCCTTTATGATATTTTCACCAGTTTTTGTACGCACAGGCACGGGCAATGCATAACGACTAAATAAATCGATCACTGTTAAAATATACCTATACCAATCATTATATTTCTGTAGACTTCGAATATCGTTTAAATTAGCTTTCCGTTGATCGTCAATATTTAACACAAGATAGGGATTGCGATGAGAACGTTGTTGCACTGGTTTATGAAATGTATATGTCGGTTGTGCTTTTAACCATTGTTCCACCCTGTGTAAAGGTATTGATTTCTTTATAGCTTTCCATAATGCTATAAACGAGGTAAGGTATGAAGGGTTTATAGTAAATATTAGTTAAGTTCTTCATTATTATAGTTTATAGTTGCGCCAATTGAAAGCTTTCTTACGTTTATTGATGGCTCTTGCTCCTCTTCATCCTCCTCTGCTTTTCAGGGAGCAGCAACTGTCAGCTTTCGAATATACTCTATTTGTTGAGGGTTACCAATATACTCTAAGAGTATATTGAATTTTGCTAATAGTACGCAAATGGTTCCCAACCGGTGGGTGAAATATTTTTCTTATGACACCTAACAAAATCATATATTAAATATACTATATTAGCACCAGGAATTGTTTTACCATATATATTAACATTACCATTGGCATCCCATTGAATGTCAGTATTTTGTTTTAATTTACTTAATAAAGTTCTTGCTTTACGTAGGCAAGTTTAGGGGAGGGTAGATATTATCTCATCCTCTTCTTCCTCCCCTCCTCATCCGCACCACGCCGTTTCTTAGTAGTATTAGTAGTAGTAGCAGCGACAGTTGTTGTTGCTATTGGTTCTTGAACAATGTGTAAATATTTTTGCAGTAACTCTCTATATTATATCAATTTTTTTCACTCATACTGTTACTATTTAAAATTTCTTTCATCTCGTCATCCAGATTAGATATAGTTTGATAATGTAATTTTTCGGGCAAAATTAAAATAAGTTTCTTCGCATGCTGCATTATTTAAACAGACTCGATAGTAAACCTCCTAGAATAGATGCAAGCAATGCAGTGAGATAACCACCATTTTGTATTATTATAATTTTTTTCTTTTGTTTCACCGTTCATCCTTTCTTTACCAAATACCTAAGCTGATTTTTATAATTCAGCAATTTATTTTTCTCCTTTTAATTTAACGGAACGTTTCCTTGCAATACGTTATAAGATACAAATAGAACGAATTAATTCGGAACCTGCATTTTGTAATATTGCCTTGCGTGCTTTAGGTTTTGCCTTTGCTAAAAGTCTTAGTAAGTGTGCATTCTGCTTATTAATCATTTTTTTAATCTATTATAGTAAAATAGTTGTTAAAATACATAAAATATTATAGTTAGTATTATTTTACAGGCTCATAAACATAATTTAATGAATCCGAGGGGAAACCATTTGTTTGAACACGTTGATCATCGGGAGCATTCTGTTTTAAATCAAGTTTTAGGAAACCGTGAGCATTTTGAGTTGCATCTTGATAGGCTTCCTGAATAAACTTTGCGTTACCTGGATACAATTGACGTGCCAGGTAATTAATTTGAGCCTGGTTTCTAGGATTTTTTAAACATACTATATAGTGACACGTATCTTGGTTTAATGAAATATCGCGCATACCTCTAGCCTGATGGAATAAATTTTGAGTAATAAAAATAACACTTAAATTCCTACGGTGGCTACCTTTGGTGAAAATATCTACAAGACGGTTATTACATTCACGCTTTAAATCATCTATAAATACAAGGTGCGGGCCTTCTTCCGCTGAAAATTCATCACCCTGAGGCAATCGTTCTTTCAATTTACAACATGAAGAGAGGGTATTGTATAAGGGATGCCATTCTCCATATCACAATACTATATTTTTCCATTTTTCAGCATAATGTTGTAGAAATGTTTTTACGAAATACGTCTTTCCACCTCCTTTCGGGCCGACGAAAATACATGTAAATGGATGTTGAAACTCCATATTCTAATATATTATAAAATAATTAGTTATATAATAACACATAGTTATTATTTAGATTTAATATTGCCAATACCTCCAGTACAATTTGTTTGGACAACTAGAACTTTCTGGAATAGTATTACTCTCTTGTAAGCACTTTTGAGCATATTTTGTTACGTCTTCACATATCTGTGAACATGTACGTTGCCAGTTGAATACATGGTATGTAGAGATGAAGTTTTCTCCACGTATAAAGACTAAAATGTACCTGGCCGTTATCGTCATCATCTGATGAACAAATAATACATTGGCGAATACTCTTAAAATTATCCGATAATGATAGTGCCAAGAGAGAATTCTTTGGGCAGTGAAGTTGCTGAAGTTTAATTAAAATAGCTGTCTATATATAGAAAATATGAAAGAAAATTATACCACTCTGTGAGAGAAAAGCGTATAGGATCGTAGTAATTATGTAAACTAATAACTACAGAAAATGTTCACGCATTATCATCATATGCAAGACCAACACATATTTCAATTTCATTAAAATAATAATATTAATGGTTTAAAATTTGCTTATCCATTATTTCTTCTTCTCTATACATGGAAAAATAAATAGAATAACACAAAAACTTATTTAATCTATTCGTTGTCTTTTAAAACCGTATGGAACCGTATCATAATTATGAGCGTTTCTTTTTCTTTTCATGTATACCAACTGATAAATTCTCTTTTCCGGCCTAGAAACGATATTATGATCTTTCATGCGAGTAATCTTTCTTTCACTAAATACTTGAACATGTGTAGTGCTGTTAAGTATCATCTCTTTTATTTTTTGGAAATTATTTTGTTTTAGAATTTTCATGATTGAGTGTTATTCCTCGAACTTTACACATAAGAATTTTCCCCACTATCGGGGTTGAATACTTCAAATATATAGTTCTTTGGGAATCAGAAACAGAACTCACTAATAAACGCCTCAACGCCGTATGCTTGTAACTTGTTAGTTAGTTCACCAAGCATATCAACTGTTTCTAACTTTGGCCCGTGTGGAGTATCCACATAAATTATACTATCCCTATCATATTATAACACGTATTTACCTAAATAATTATAGAGGTGCAGACGAGTGTGGGTAGTAGTATAAGTAGCTATTATCACATTTGTATTGGTGTGTGGTGCACTTGCGCTATCGAGATACTGCCAATTTAAAATTAACCTGTCCTCGCTAATTTGAATATCTTCGTGAACCTCAATATTTTGATATGCTAACTTATTAAAATATTCACCCGGGTCAGTTATTATTGATGTTTGACCATAATTTTCTTTCTGGCCGAATTTACCCCAAAAACTATTAAGTGCTAATTTAGCTAAACTCTTACGACCTTTATTTACACATATTTTATCCGGATCCAACTTAATACCTTCTTTGTCATAATAGCTGCTTATAAATTCCTGTCTCTTCTTATCGGTCGTGCACACACAGGCCAGCCGGTAGGCTCTGTTTTTGTTTTTAGAAACTATGTCATAATTTTGCACAACAGATAGCTATGGTTAATCATAGTTCCTCAAGGCAAATTAGTCTAGACAACAGGAAGCCTGTTGTAACATCAACGACGTCAATTCATACTGAAGGTGAGATTGACTAGATAATTATGGTTTGACAAACTACGAAGTTACTAAGATATAAAACAACAGATCCGCCTGGGCTTCCTGTAGAACGCTAATCACTCGGAAGATGTGCAATTCACCAGGCCAGAAATAGTCTATAATTATCAACCAAAGTAAACAAAAGATTATATCAAGATGACAAACAATGGAGTTAACGCAAAGAAATCATAATCACTTTTTACCACGTCAACAATGGTAGGTGCAAGAATCACAAATATTTTTGTCAGACTACCACAACATCCGAGGTGTGGCATGTGTCCATCATTTAAATACTCACATCCATCGAAATCTTTGTCATTCCATCATCCGGGGTCCGAACGAGTATCTCAGACGTCTTCACTATAGGATTCTGGTGAGTAAAATTCTTGACTTGTAAATTTTCTAATTTATTGGGCTGTCTTTCGACTTAATGTTTCTCGCTCGAACTCTATTTACTCTCTCCACTAGTCCCCCTAACTTCATGACACATTCGTAACGATGTCATACTATTGGACCTTTTATGAAAACGGGATTTCACGAATTGGGGAGAATCATTGATCATTAATGTTAGGATTGTAGATTCAGTATATCAAACTAATGCTACAAATTGTATTTATGTTAGTTTAGAGCTCTGTCATAGTTAATCACGATTGATCAAGATGTCAACGTTTCTATTTTCCATTGATATATTCTAATCTTATTTTAAAGAAATTCTATATCCTTTACCATGAAAGTGAACTCATACTCATAACTAATACAATATATCAGGAAAATGGAAAGGTGTTCAGAATTTGATTTCATGTCATGCCATGGACATGGTAGACCCCTACAGGAACTTATTTGTGTAATATTTCTTTTCTTTAGCTCTACCACAAAATACTCATCAATCTGGTCAGCGTGGGACTAGTAGACCAACTCCTCCCTCCGGGAGAGGCCTCATCCAGTAGTGGATTGAATATGGCTGTGAACAATTATTATTATATATCATTGATCACCTGGCGTAATACTCGTTATCCCAGTGATTAACATCTTTTGTCAACACTTCATTAGAGCTGTGGTAACGCCTCAAGGGTTGTAGTTCGAGTACGTCTCTCTATTCCATATCGCAACCAAGATTGAGATTTTGCCATTGTTTTGATAAGGTTCGGCGTTGTCAACCCAACGCTTTGCCACATATAATTGTCTCTTTGACCAATGAAGTCTAATCGAATGGAGCTCTTTGGAACTTAAATATGCACTTCAACCATGTTAGGTCGGAAGGTAGGCAGCCAAGGCCTAGGTGGTAGGTACCATCCTGGCAGACGCCTGGTAAGACTGAGGAAAAGACTTTGAGAACCCTGGATAAGGATGGGTGGCCGTTGCGATCGTTCTCAGGACCTTTCGATTGCTACCAACTGAGGTGCGGCCGCTCAGTGAAGAAATGGAGTTGTTTGCAGAGTAGTGTGACACTTTGTCTTGTCCATCAGTCTTTCGGCACTGACTAGATCCCTGACAGAATGGTTTTCAAAACCTTATACCATCATTGAACGTTGGAACTACACAAAATGGAGACGTGCTCTATTCAATCACCTCACAGACCAAACGCCGCTTCTTTTTCTCTAATTTCTTCTATTTAGACACATAATTCGAAACCACGTTTTCCACTTGGTAG
>JAGDQP010018420.1:0-36595 GCA_022664845.1 Lepisma saccharinum | reverse complement strand
TAGCATAACAATTGATATGTGTGGACGACTTCGTACAGATATTTCTGAACTATACCGTATTCCTCCAAATAAATCATTCTTCGTATAAAATTAAGTTGCAGTAAAGATGCATTATGTTTAATGGTAGTAGGAAGTTTAAGACATTTAAAGATAAACTAGAAGATGTTATTCTCTATGATCGTCGATTTAGTATTTCTGCAGTTTTAGCTTTACAATTAAACAGTTTTATGACTCAGGATACTGCAAAATCACCACTGATTAGAGTAGAAACAAAAGTACATATTAGTCCTGCTAATGTCACTTCGTATAAACTGGATAATATTTTTCTTGGGAATGTACCGAAGGGCTTCGTTATAGGTTGTAATGAAAACATTGCATCCAATGGAAAATTCCATGAATATCCATTCCGCTTTCCAACATTTTCTGTTAACAAGTTGCAAACACAAGTTGGTTCTCAATTTTATCCTCCCACTCGCCTTACTCCAGGTTATGTAAATTAGCTTTACGTTCAAAGCCATCAGACCCCGTTCTCTGGAACTGGAATATTTCATGAAAATGTAAGTCACACTGTCACTTATTCTGATTATCCCAGGGATATTATTTTTGTGCTTTTATTCTTTCTCCTACTAATACTTTAGATGGTTCTACATGGGATGTGATTATGGATTCTTCGTTAATCTGAAAATAGGCTACAGCCGGCAGATTAGCCGAGCGGTCTGCGGCAGTAGACAATTGGCTCGAACGTCCCGAGTTCGAGTCTCTGCAGGAGTATGGGAGAGGATTTTAACAGCTAAAGGGCGAAACCCCAAAGTTACTAGATTGGCTCATACAAGATTTTTTTTTTTCAAAATAGTGTTCAGTCAAGCACTAGTAAATTTTATTGCTTGTATCATTTATGCCTAATTTGATTCGCTTATACAAAAAGATAAAGATCATAATGTATATACGGATCATACCGTGCAAAATGTAGTTTAGTTTGAGATCAACCATAAAGACTGTTGCATAATTTTCAGCATCCAATTATAATGAAGAAAATTATTTAATACTGAAAGAACTAGCTATAGTTTATACAGATACCAATAGTTTTCAGAGTTGGATATTTAAATTCCGTTTTCCATTATCAACAATATCCCTACTTTAAGATATGTAAATGATTATTTAAGCCAGCATGCATTCGGTATAGAGTGGGTAGAAGGCAAAGTTGAAATGGGAAAGTTAAAACATTCTTACAAGGTAAGCCTCACACAGTATTATTAATTACATGCATGCAAAGCACGACAAGGTTTTCTACAGTCTCTTCTAGAAAGAACATTGATTAATTTAGAAGATATTCAGTGTCCAAAATATAATGCCTGTTCATAGCAAAGTTGTTTTCATAACCTTCATGAGTTTACACGTATTTGTTGTGCCTTAAAAGATGCTTCAGTGTATGCAGAGTATTTTACTTATTATCATTTAAGTAGAGTGGCGCCTCCTGAGCGTGTTTTGTATTTAATCAGAATTTAATCCAATTCATAAAAGATCATGAGCCATATTATAAAACCCTGAGCCGCGTGCTCAAGCTAACCTATAGAACATGCAATAGGAGGTTATACTCTAGCGCTCAGGAGCCGTTAATAAATGCCCATTCCCCGTTGTATATCTGCTAAAGAACATGGACAATTTCATAAAAGGCTACGAACAAAGCCTACAGAACATGTAATAGAAGATTATACTCAAGCGCTATATTACCCCCCTAGCCCCCGTGGTATTTGTTAAAGAACACGGGGTATTCTGAAGAACATACTCTCGCTACCCTATATTTCAGGGGTGCACGATGCTGTGTTGCACTTTTGGGCTGCCTAGAATAGTAAAAGGCTATTAGCACATTTTTCAACCCCTATTCAACACAGCCCTGACACATGGACGCCCTCCAACACTATGAAAGGGGACGAAGCTTTTATTCATTTGTCATACCATTTTCATCCCCTATTTAACATAGCATAGATTACGCCCTCCAACAATATGAAAGGTTACAACCCCTTTTTCATCCCTTTTTTTAACATAGCAGAGATTTACCACTAACAGTGCACAAGGCTACGAAGCTACAAATGCTACGACCACTTTACACATGACGTAGATTATGCTCTCCAACACTATGAAAGGCTACGACCCATTTTTAATAGGTAAGAAACAATTCAACAGCGGGGGGTGTAGGGGGAAGAGGTTATTGACGTTCGTAATAACGTTCGTAACAATAATAGACGGTCGTAATGATAATCGTTTCGCTATAACATAAACGTTACTCGACTATAAAGTAATAATTGACTTTCTGTTTGCATTATCTCTAATAAGTTTTTTTTTTTAATTTTACTGTATGGGTTGTTTTTACTTAGAACAAACATACAAACTAAACATAAAAATACATTACAAACTAACTCATTTAAACACCTGTAAATATCACCCTTTCCTTATTCTTGTTTGATGCAGCCTTAAGAGGATCCAGCTTTATCTTAAACTTAATATTTAAATCTAGCTGCTTATACTCTACGTCGAGTTTCAACAAACAATTAGATACATACAAATCAGATATACCTGCAAATTTTAATACATACTAAGTCTTACCTCTATACTCTAATAACTGAATAGCTTCTATTAGTAGTTATTGTCCTTCCTGTAAATCTTCTAATCTTTGGGAGTGGCTCACTTTAACATCTCTCTGTATTGTTCCCATTAATATAGTTTTGATTTCTTCTAAAATGTCCTGTTTCCAATTAAACTCTTCCTTATTCCTAAAAACTCTATCATTCGCAATAACACTTCTAATACAAGTAAAGGGATATCCATTAAAATATTTTACACCAAATGTTACCAAGGTAGCAAAACTAATATGGTTTGGGAAATAAACAATTCTAAGTCCATTATGCTGTAGGAAACAAACTCCTACCTTCTTTAAATAATCTACATTAGAATATAAGTGTAAAAACATATTCTTATACCCGCCTTTTACATAACAAACAAGCTTATTTTCCAATTCATCACTCCTAGCTACTAACGCATCCACATATTTAAAAGACTTAACCTTTCTAACAGTAAAAGTAAACACAGAATAAGAACAATCTGTATCTAATTCGCTCCAAAACTTAGAAAATAGGACATTCAGTTCTCCTTCCTGTTGCTCCCTCTCTTTAATAATATCCAATTATTCTCTATATCTCTTCTTTCTTCCATCTTCCCATTTCTTATTTAAATTTCGATATTCCAGATGCATTTGTTGTGTTTCTAACTCTTCTAGCTCTTTAGTTTGCTTCTTAATGGGCTGCAAATAAACCTTGCTAGGTGGATATATTTCTCTTATATCAACTGGATATAAACAACTGGTAATATTAATGCTCTTTCGAAACACCTCCGGAAGAACATTACTTGTGTCCACTAAACCAATAGCTGTAAGATTAATGTCTTTGAGGATAGTAGAAAAGAGAGAATTATACTTGTTAAAATAAATTTTTCCCGCTTCTAAATAACAATTCTGATCTATAGATATTCGAACATCCTTCTCGCACTCTCTTATAACAATATAATTAACGAGCAATATATTTAAATTAAAACAAGAAATCACAAACATTCTTAACTTTTCTTCATCTTCTATCTTATTGGATAACTTTACTTGGACACATGTTAACTTCTTCGTGTGTAAATTCCCGCAATAAGCATAACTTAAAATTTGTTGTGTTTTATTAACGACCAAACAGCAGTTCTGTAAGCTGTTCGTTAATTTTGTCCACATCTTAGAAATCGCAACCATATAAAAAGAGCGTTTGTAAAGTATTCTTTAGTGTGTAAAATTAAATCTTAACAGTCTTGTATCGGATCCCACTTTTTAGTATTGTAACATTGCTCATCGAAATAGTTAAATATAGTAGCTTCAAATCTCGTGATCCCATTTTCTTGTGATAAACTATTCTTGAATGTTTCTTTTAATCTTTTATCGGAACAATTAATGTAATCTATTAAATAGTTTCCTAGATTTTTACATGTGTGCGGATATGTTAGTTGGCAAACCAATTTATTATAAATCTATAAATTATTATAAAGATAAAGAAGTATAAAGAAGGTGATACTGTATGAATTACTAAGGAAAAACGAAATTTTGCAAAAGGGTACAAAGAAAATTGGACTCTGCAAATATATGAAATAAAAAAAATCAAGTATAAGGAAAAGAAAGCGGTTTCTGTATTATAGAATTTAAATGGTGATGTGGTTAATGGTACATTTTATGAAGAGGAAATACAAGCGGTGCCACTGCCCAAAGTTTATGAAATAGATGAAATTTTAGAAGCTTAAAGGTAAAAGATTACTTGTTTTGCTGGCGAGGCTTTCTGCTTCATTTAATTCATGAATTTCAATATCTTATTTAACGAGCAGTTAGCAATGGAAAGTTTCACCGCATCAACTTTCAGAAAGCGGTTTTTATTTTGTTAGATTACTGAATATTGTAAGATGTTCATTTTGTAGTTTACTATTAGGTAATTGGCAATTTTATAATATTCCATCTAAAGAGCATAAACGTTGGAGTCCATACTGTTCGCTGTTAAGAGGTAATAAAATGGAAATAAAACCTTTTTCTGTGCCTGAAAAGGATGGTAATAATAATAGAATATATAAGCTAGGGTTATATTTATGTGTATAGTCGAAAAAATGAATGATCCTTATTTGCGATAGTATTCACATCAAGCAGGTAGTGGTTATAATGTACTCGTATATAGAGTTGCACCATATCAAGAAGGGTACGGTATTGGTAGTTTTCTAGGTGGATTATTTCGAACTGTATTTCCACTATTAAAATAATTTTTAGTAAAGAACTGTTACGTGGTGGTATTAACGTAGCCGAAGACGTACAAAATAAGAATAAACCCGTTGGAGAAGCTTTAAAAGTGCACTGACAGGAAGCAAAAAGTTATTTAAAAACTAATGCTCAAAATAATATAAATGAAGTGTTGGCGGTGGAGGAGAACGTAAAAATAAGTAAACATTTGGTGGAATAAAGGAGAAGAGGTCGGAGAGGAGAGATATTTTCGATTAATTATGGAGCAGCGTACTAGGTTTTACCTCACACTACCCAGAAATAGTTCTATGGAATATTTCCGCAAAATACTCTAGCATGTTATACTACCAAACTATATTACCATTTCGTGTTGGAGAAAGGTGTGTGGGAAAAAGTTGTTGTTGAAGTACATTATACAGTATCCTTTCAAAATGTTTCCAAATATACTTATAACATCTATTACAGTGACTCGGATAAAGAAAGCTGGAACGTAACTAAAATAATGCCAGGACATTATTATCACGTTGACGATATTCTATCACAAATTAATTATAAAAGCAATAAATTTAATTTACAATTAAAAGTTAGAGCTTTGGTAAAACGCATTGAAGTTAATAGAGTAAGAACAGATGACGAGACTTTAAAAGAAGTACGCCTATCTCCCGAATTAGCAATAATACTAGGTTGTGATCATATACATCAAGATAATATTGAACTTGTCCATCATGCGCGTTATCCACCTAATTGACAGAAATCGCTACCCGTACACATGTATATTTATAGCGATATTGTAGAACCTTAACTAGTAGGTGATACTGTTGCTCCACTACTACGTATTATAAATACAAATATTAAAGGGTATGGTGCTAGTAATGTACATATTTTTGAAAATCCTCACTATGTCCCCGTACCACATAAACAGTTTGATCAAATTATTATTTATTTAAGAGAGAGCACGGGTAATCCACTTCCCTTCCAATATGTCAGTGTATGTGTAAAACTACATTATCGTAATACGGTATTATAAAAGTAATCTAATGTGGATATTAATAGCAGTAGAAATGCAGTGTGAGTGTGCGAAATCAAAATTAGATCTATTTGCGGTTCTGCCCGCTCAAATTAGTGTTATTTGTAATAAAACAGTACAGTATCAACCGATAGCGTAAATATCTGATAATGCCCCTATTGAGTTTGTAGTCCCCGGCCACGGTAGTGATTACATTAATTTACCTCATATAATGCTACGTATTAGAGGTAAAATTACTAAACCTGATGGTTCTAATTTAATATCTGCCAATAAGAAAATTGGCCCTGTAAATGATTTTCTCAAATAGAGTAAAAAAATCATCGGCATCAAATTCAAAGGCGTGGGCTGCGCGGTGCAGGGGCAAGGAGTCATAGATCTTCTCCAGAGATAATTAAAAACGTACGCCGAAGCTGCTGTCGAAAAATATTAACGAGTTTGCTCTATTTACATTAGATTGGATGCCATAATCGACCTAACCTACAGAACAGTACATAGGCTGTGAAATAAATTTTCGGTTGCTAAAAAAACTGGCATTACAAACTAACACATTTAAACTTTCGCTGCAAATACAACGATATTGCTCACACAAAATACTTCTTACATTTGCTTAGATAATAATTATAGTCTATAACACTACAGTTCAATTTCCAATTAATAGCTGCTTTTGCAAAAATAATAATATTATTATTATTAGTTTTAAATAAATTACATTACACAAAAAAAATCCTAACTTTTTTTTCAACTCTACCAATAATGGTCGCTCAAGTTAATACTACAGTTTATTCTTTAGGGAACTATTAGGTAACGATAAAACGACAACAGAGAGATTTAGCCAGTGGTTACTACTACAAAACCTGCACGACAACAATGTACTTACAAACATTGGAGATATTCTTTATGTCGATAGAGAACCAACACTTGGAGATGTGTTTAGAGCGAATTACACCACCATTTTGCGATAATATTATGCTTGTTAAGATTTCTAGTTGGGAATTATGCTGCGAGAGGCAACGAACTAAAAATAGTTTTCTAATTAAGAAAGATGCTTGTAGTTCTTTTAACACATTTATACGAGCCAACTTTTCTGAATTTTCTTTACCTTTACACAGTATTAGCACAAAAATTACCCTTCTTTCTTAATTCCTCGCCTAAGAGGGGAAAAGGTGTACATCAGATTGTGGAGAAATATTTGGGAGACATAACAAGAAAGTACAAAGATTTAATTGTTATTCCATATAAAGTAGAATTGGCAGATGTACGGTACCAATATAAAAATTACTAGAGCGTTTACAAAGGGATTTTAGAGCAACTACAGACCGAATATTACTTTCTTTTAGACTTCGACATTACACAAGATTTTACAGGTATATTTATTAAGAGGGAGATGGAACAATATATTGTTAGTAATTTAATTTTGGAATTGAAGGTTCTCCTACAATAAGTTTTGTAAAGAACATTAACACAATTTGCAACAACGATAATTCTGTAGGTATAGATTGTCTTAGGTGGAATACAAATTTTTCGTCTACTAAGATTTATAATAAATTGGTTTGCCAACTAACATATCCAGGCACATGTAAAAATCTAGGAAATCATTTAATAGATTACATTAATTGTCCCGATAAAAGATTAAAAGAAACATTCAAGAGTAGTTTATCACAAGAAAATGGGATTACGAGATTTGAATCTACTATCTTTAACTATCTCGATGAGCAATGGTACAATACTAAAAAGTGGGACCCGATACAAGATTCTTTACATTTAATTTTACACACTGAAGAATACTTTACAAACTTTTAAGTTTATAAGTCTCCTCTTATAAGTCTCCGTCTTATAAGTTTCCGATTTCTGAGATGTAGACAAACTTAACGGAAAGTTTACAGAACAGCTGTTTGGTCGTTAATAAAACACAACAGCTTTTAAGTTATGCTTATTGGGGGAATTTACACACGAAGAAGATAAGAGGTTTCCAAGTAAAGTTACCTGATAAGAGCGAAGATGGATAAGAACGTTTGAACTTTCTGCCTTTAATTTTATTATATTGCCCGTTATAAGGGAGTTGCTTTGCTGTATAATTATATTGTTATAAGAGACTGCGAGGAAGATGATCGAATATATATAAATCAGAAGTGTTATTTAAAGGAAGAAAAACATGTTTGATCAAGACTAATTATTTCTTTTCTACAATCTCCAAAGACATTAATATTACAGCTACTGGTTTAGTGGACACAAGTAATGTTCCTCCGCAGGTGTTTCGAAATATGATTAATATTACAGATTGTTTATATCCAGTTGATATAAGAGAAATATATCCACCTAGTAAGGTTTATTTCCAGCCCATTAAGAAGCGACCTATAGAACTAGAAGAGTTAGAAACACAACAAATGTATGTAGAATACCGAAATTTAAATAAGAAATGGGAAGATGGAGAAAGAAGAGATATAGAGAATTATTGGATATTATTAAAGAGAGGGAGCAACAGGAAGGAGAACTGAATGTCCTATTTTCTAAGTTTTGGAGCGAATTAGATACAGATTGTTCTTATTCTGTGTTTACTTTTACTGTTAGAAAGGTTAAGTCTTTTAATTATGTGGGTGCATTAGTATCTAAGAATAATGAATTGGAAAACAAGCTTGTTTGTTATGTGAAAGGCGGGTATAAGAATATGTTTTTAAACTAATATTCTAATGTAGATTGTTTAAAGAAGGTTTGAGTTTGTTTCTTACATCATAATGGACTTAGAATTGTTTATTTCTCAAACCATATTAGTTTTGCTACCTTTTTAACAGGTGGTGTAAAATATTTTAGTGGATATCCCTTTACTTGTATTAGAAGTGTTATAACGAATGATAGAGTTTTTAAGAATAAGGAAGAGTTTAATTGGTAACAGGACACTTCAGAGGAAATTGATACTATATTAATCGGAACAATACAGAGATAAGTTAAAGTGAGTCACTCCCAAAGAAAAGAAGATTTACAGGAAGGACAATAATTATTAATAAAAGCTATTCAGTTTTTAGAGTATAGAGATAAGACTCGGTATGTGTTAAAATTTGCAGGTATGTTTAGTTTGTATGTTTGTGCTAAGTAAAAACAATCCACACAGTAAAATTTTGAGACCACTTATTAGATATAATTCAAGCAAAGTCGATTATTACTTTATAGTGGAGTAATGTTTATGTTATAGCGAAACGATTATCATTACGAACGTCGATTATTATTACGAAGTTCTTACGAACGTCAATAACCTCTTTCTCGTGCACCCCCTGCCGTTGAAGTTGATACCGTTGAATTGTTATTCTTACCTATTTGAAAAATATGTTCATAGTCTTTTATGTCATGTTAAAAAGGGGTTGGAGAAAGTACTCATATTCTTTTACGAAATAATATTACTCTTTTTTACAGTTAAATATAAGGGTAATAAGAAAGAATACAAAGTAACTAATTTAGATCCAAAATAGGAACTAAATCTGGTTCCAAAATTTGAGTCAAAGGTGCTTATAACACGCCCAAGTCTCGCCATCCTACTTATCTACGTTCTGGTACTCTACCTGAAAACAGGCCAGTGCATGAACCAACGCCAATAAGTGAAGTGGTTCAGATGTGTTGTGATAAACCTTTAGCAGTTGTGATTCAAAACTGTGCATGTGCGACAATGTTTACTGGAATATATTCAGTTGACACTTTACCGAAACAAATTCATCTTCCGGTGGCACTTATAGTAAATCTAAGTCCGTCAACTTCACCTGGAACTGACTGGACTGCAATGTATATTGATAAACATAGACGAGGTTAATACGTTGATAGTTTCGTAAGTTTGAAGTTGAAAATCGCTGGTAGGGGACCAGGTAGGAATCTGACATCTCCACGTCTTGTAGGGTGGTGTTATGCTTCAAAAATGTGATCTTTGAGATTCAACTACTAACAGAGTTAGAAAATCTTTATTTATGGGGAAAAGCTCGTTTCGTTCCAACACTCTGTGAAGATATTTATAAGTGTTTAGCGTAAAAATACTAGAAATGTATAATAGTTTTCGAAAGGTTATATATTTGGCTACATTACCGCTCCCAGAACCAGTCCTCTCTGTTAGCCTCCTCTCCTATTATGTGAACATGGCTTTGGCTAAAGATTCACACCATTCGTATTGTGTTTGTACTTTTTTTTTGGAATTTTTATATGTAAGTTCTTTTCTCCAGTTTATTGTATCATCGTGTGTACATTTTGGGATGTTATGTGGCATGTATTCTCTTCTCAGGATGCTGAAAACGAAATTGCTTCTTTTCACATGAAAAGTTGTTGTAATTTTGTTAGCAGTCGAATCTTAAAACGCAGAATTTCTTTTACCAAAATTCTACCTTATAGCACTAGTATCTGTGAAAAATCCAGATTCCTACCTGGTCCATCACCACGGATTTTCAGTTTCAAATTTTGGTATAATATTAAAATCATATGTTAAATAAACATAGCATAGAAAGGAAATAATTCTCAGACGTAAAATGTTGTAGGCATTTACTATAGTACTCTGTGTTCTTCCGAACAGATTTTCAAACTACAGGAAGAAATCTATATAGAAAAATCTTGAAAATTAAATTTTGTCCATTGTCCAACAGTATTTTGGAACACACATTAGTTACAACGTGGAGTAGTAGGAGATTCAAGTTACAACATCCAACTAACCTGTAGTATGCTGAGTTCAATAGTTTTTAATCCAAGAAGCTACGACTTAACTGGGCTGAGAAACTGAGGTTTCCGTAAATGCCTGCATACTGAGAATTTGGTACGCACCATGACACAAATATGACCTTCATTGCCGACATAAGTGAAGTAAGAAAAAAAACATTTGTGGTTTTAATCTACTAATACATAAGAGTAATCACACAAAAAACAAGTAAAAAAAATAAAATGGTCAAGCAACCAACTTAAAGAATATTGGAATGGCCCAGAACGAAAAAATGGGAAAAGAGAAATTTTTGTTTGTTATTCGCCGGCCAGTTTTTCAGCTTTTTTACATCACTAGATCAAACCATAGCCAAAATATTCCTTAGGCAGTATTAGGAGTTGTTAGCAATAGTCTCAGTGACAATAGCAAGGAATCTTTCGCAGGAGTCCAGATCGCTATATTATCTCAGATATATTTTATGCTGCTTCTCTGAAATATAAAGTCTTAATATGCGACTTGCAGTTGTATTGTAATTATCCTCCCATTTTGCTGCGAATTCTTCAGTATTGCAAATGTCTTTGTATCAATTTATCGATTCCTTCAGAAGAAAGCCCCTACTTAGGGTGAACGTCTCGATTCCCGCAAAACAATGCGTTTAATTTAGAGAGAAATATCTCCCTATTTATGTGGGGGCATAAATTATGTAGACTTTAGTTTTGGTTATTAGGGGGCTAAAGTGAAGTCTACTCGAGCGCAACTCAGATAAAGGTTCGAGCATTCGCAAATACGAGAGGGACGTTCAACGAGAGTTAAGTAAGAATTAGATCAAAAATAACGGTTTCTTTTGGGATGGATTAAATTCTAACTTTAGAAATAAAATGGACTATAAGATTTTACATTTCCCTTAAAGAAGGCACAGATTCTCAACTCGAAGACTAATTAACATTTAAGTTACGGCACACACTGTAGAAATAAATTCAATTCTAAAATAATCAACAGAGCACACGCATCGTTCAGGTAAATGAAACTATTTAAGCACTATTATAAAAAATCTTTCAAACATACCTCAGAAAATGATTTTGGAAATTGTGTTCTCCTAATGTCATCTCAAAACTGTGTGGAAAAGGACTGCTTCTTTTGGAAGAAATATAACGATCTTAGGGCTTCCTTCTTTAGACTTCTTTGCTGTAGTCGTCGTGCCTTCCGAGAGAACAAGAGCGATCTATTGTCTCGTCGAGGCCCTTTTTATACGATTTTTGGGGTGATGATATGGTTGATGTTAATATAGTTCATTGCTCTTTGTTTGTGCATATTAGTGTTTGCACGTGATGATCGTATGATTTCCTGTTGATGCCAAAATGGCCGCTTAAAGGAAAGAACGATGGAACTGCGTTATAATTTACATAAGTGTGGGTGCTTTGCCATGTATCCCGTGTTAAAAGGAGTTCGTGTTGAGAATCTCTGCCCGCTATCTTTATTATTCCTTAGAATTTACAACAGAGTCAAATATATTTAGAAATAAGAGTTAATTATAGAAATATGATTGCCATAATGAAAAAATAAGAATAAATACAAAATTAGCAAGAAATGACAATGAGAGGCGATCACATTAGTGTCTACGCCTACTACTCTTATCCAGAGCACACTCTTTCGGGCCTTTCCTGTTGTGAACTTTCCTCGTCTTGCGTCCACAGTTGGAGAACGTTTCTAAAGAACTAACTGGGGAATGCGACTTCACAACAGCGACAAAGTCACCATCGAAGACAAAGAAACGTACAGAAGTTCGAGCGAATAGCTATAGAGCGCCAATACTAACGACCCAAGTGCTTGGTGATAGAAAATCAAAAAGAGTCACTCTGGAAGCATAAATTACAGTTGAACACAGGAATCACAACTCTTTAACCACAGCATTTTGTATATAAAACATTAGAAGCAATATAAATTGGCTAAGGAACGTTAAAAAATGCCATTATTTATTGTAAGCTAGATGGACATACCAGTTGTAGCCTTTGTAACTAAATCGCCATCTTCTGATGAAACTTTTAATACGTACGAAAATGATTGTGCTATTACAGCTGTTCCCCAAACTCGTTACGATTGAGTCTTATTTACTTTTTTGGTCGTTTTTGATGTAAACTGCGGTTGTTTGCTGTAGTGAAAACTGATTTGTGTATTTGGATAAGAATTACTCACTAGTATTATAAGTGAATACTGGGAATCTGTGAAGCAACCGTCCAGGCCATAAACAAGGGTGATTAACTTTCCATTTGGAAAAGAGAAAAAAACTCACTTTTAGAAAATGCTGCGCAAGGATCTTGTAACTGTTAATGACGAATTGTTCAAAATTTCTTAAAACATTTTTAATAATATGTTTAGGACGCCTCAGCGAACCACGATTTGAAGACCCACATTGTAAATGATAGAAATAATACTAGGTGACGAACTAAACCGATAATATTTCTTGTTTGGAAAGTTATTTTGTAGCAGTTGGCACTGTTTTGTACAATTTTGCGAAATACAATATTGGCAACATTTCCTATTATAAATGTTATAGTTTCCGATTGATTTCCACAATTGTTGGTAGAATGATAAAACTCCAATTTATTGTATATAATGGCTAAGTAAATGTCTTATCGTTATTATTGTGCCTACTAACACTTTCAATAGCAAAGGTTCTCAATTTCCCCTCCTCCCTCTTCCATACTTTCACATGAACATCGTCAGACTGAGCGAGGTAACCATTAGGGAATACCATTAAAGTGGTCACTCAAATTTCTTTTCTCTGATCTCATCGATCTGTGTCGATCTTATTGTGGATTCTCCATGACAAGTTGTTTTCCTGACACGCAGAACATGCTGGGTGATAGGGTTTCCATATCATATTAATAGCCTTCAGCCAACATTCCGTCGGCAATCCTCATCGGTCTAGTGTTCTCTTCCACCTTTCAATCCATAAGGACGAGTTTTCCCGTAGTCACTCGATGGACGAAACATTGAAAATGCTCTTTGTACTGTCGGCGATGCATCCTTATACTCGATCAAGGAGATCACTGACCTGCATTCATGATAATGCCATATCTAACTATTAAGTTTGTCAGTTTGTTTTCATGCAGTTAGATCATAATTTTATTTTCTGTTCTCCGCGATATCTGGGAAGTATCAAGTCACTTTAGGTGTATTGTTATTACAAAATATCGTATGTTGCATTTGATGAATATCAAAAGTATCGTAATCTTGGGATGCTTTTCTTCTAGCTATGCAAAATCCACTTTTAAGCTTCTGATATACCAGAGTCCTATCCATGGATTTTAAAGTTAAACTTCCAAATTTTTGTGGTAACATGGTGCTAAGCCCATCATGTAAAAACATCGACTTTTATAACAAAATACTCCTAAGCCCATATGAACTTTATTTCAAGGATTTTGAAATTATTGTAAGTCTTTTATAAATTGTTATTTACAGTCAAACTTTTTATTTCTCCCGGAGAACTACATATCTGTCGATATAGTGTGTCAATATTTGTGTGTCTTAATACATGTCATGAACTTTTTATTCTGCTTCATATACATACTGCTACGTCGTATGCTACAATTAGGAAGACATGGATTTCATACCTTCGTGCGATATAATTTTCTGAAAGCCGTCCTCGAGTGTTTTATCTTCCTCGGCTCGTAACTAAGAGGTCAATTTTTCTTTATTAAAATCTTCGAACTGCGACTTTGCTTTTTCCGACATTCTTGGCGGACTCCTGGTATTGGCGACCATATTGAGAAATCTAGAGACTTAGAAGTACTTTTCCGCAAAAGATACACAAAAATGAAACCTAGGAAATAATGTGTTGTTTTCCCTATCTATCATCTGGTGTCAGTTCTGCAAAGCTTTGAAGTCTTCATATAAAAATAAATGCCTAAACAGAAAATTGAGTAATATTTTTTTTTTCAGAAAGGTGGCGTAGCACCCTCTTACGGCAAGCTCTTCAACCATATTGAACTACAACGGCAGAAGGGTCATAATACACACTAGAGAAGTGACTTGCATATACGAACGATATGTCGTCAAACACTTGATCCAGAATGAATACTAATGATAGAAAGAAAATACAATCTGAGGGGGAATGAATTAAAGACCCGAAAATCCTTGCGTAGGAGCTGAAACAAAATACTGTGTTGCCATTATGCAAAAATTCTCGGGAATATTCCTTAATCTTATTAGACAAATATGTGTGCAGGCATATTACAAAACATTTGGAGGCTATAGAGTTATTGGTGCTTCAGTAGCTTTATCACTTGTATTTCAATTAATAATCATGAAAAATATGCTTTAAACATAATTTGAAAGACAAAAATTAACAAAAACATACACAGCATAACAACAACATAATTTTGCATTACAGTCCTTGAAATATATAATAGAAGTAATTGCGCATTTCTATCAATTTACTGGGAAATTACGCTAGTTGCATTTTTTTCATATTTATTAATGTTCAAATTAGTCATACATTACATATTTAGATTAATAATTGCACAATATAGTATTTTGTTTTTAAATGGCCCCTGGGTCTATCTGAACTCATGTTTTATTCTAGTTCAAGTCTGCACGTAGGACAGGTTATAATAACACTTCTTTGTCCGATCTTAATGTCTAATTCTCTTTGCAACGCCAAGTGGGAAGAGATCTCTTATTTGGAGACAATTTTGTTGGTAACTTTCATTTGGTTCTATCAGCTGACTTTCAATGAGTTTTGTGATGGCAAATGTGCTTGGTGGCGGAATTTTCATGCCTGATTTTGTCGGTCTTGTACCCTGATTAAGGAGAAAGTGAAAGGGCAAATTGTATCTTCATTTTGTGATGGTATAAGGGTTCAGTATTCTCATAAGAGTACACGTGTTAATCCAAACGGAATCCAATAGTCTATATAATTTCAAAAGGTTCCAAGCAATTACATGGTGTCGCTAATAATAATTTTGTAATTCACTTATTCTGAATAAATGGCTAACATTTCCAGACCAGCACCTTACTTACATTTGTGTTTATTTATCGTACATCCTGATAGGATGTAGGATAAATAAACGTATAGAGCAGATATGACTCACAATGCTATCTACTGAGTTATTTAAGTCCTTAGCTTGCAGATATGACTCTGGATGACAATACAACGACAAAAGGGTGTTTATGTAATACAAGTCTTACGCACCGTCAAATTCTCCCTTTTTGTTTGATGAATGAACATTTTAATTATTTATTTATTGAACACAACAGGTTATGCACCTAGTTTAGGTGTTCATTGTACATATAATACATTCTACAAAATACTGTATACATTCATATTTGATGCTTTGTGGTGACATTCTGTAAAAACAATTCATTACTTTAGATAACAATGAAATTCACTCGTATTTACATTAAATATGTCTAACTCTGGACATGCTTTAAGAATACAATTATATAATGAGCACATTCTTCTAATAGGTGATATATCTAATACATTGGTCCTTTGGGGTGGGAGGTCGAAGACTGCATTAGCAGGTCGAGTCACTCTTTGCGGAACGTGCAACCTTATTTCGGATAATAATTTTTCCGAATGAATTTTACTATGTACCAGTTTGTGTAGAAAAGATAGCAGAGAATTAACTCTTCTATTTTCCAGAGTATGGAATGAGTACTTGTTTACTAGGTCCAAGTAGTTTTCGAATTTAGGATACATTGCTATTTCTTTGTATGTTAAAAAGCGAACAAATTTAGATTGTATAATTTCGATTTCCCGTGTGTTCTTCTCTGTATTAGGATGCCATACTACTGCAGCATATTCTAACTTCGATCGAACATATGCGGTATATAAAGTTTTTAAAACATCAATATTCGAGAAGTCACTTCCTTGTATCATTACGAACCCGAGATTCCTAGAAGCGTCACCAATAATACGCTTAATGTGTATATTAAATGAGAGGTTAGACTTTATGGTCACACCAAGATCGGTGATAGAGTCTACTCGGACCAGTGGTATTTCATTGATACTGTATTCAAATTCCAAATAGTTCCTTTTTCTAGTGTAAGTCATTACACTACATTTTGAAATATTTAATAACATGTTTGTTTTGCACCAGTTGGAGACTGCATTGATGTCATTTTGTAAGGAGAAAGCATCTAATTCAGAGGAAATGCTACAATAGTTTTTTAAATCATCTGCGAACAATAGATTGTTGGAGGATATTATTACACCGTCCAAGTCATTTACAAATAACAAAAACAAGAGAGGTCCTTGGTTCGATCCCTGCGGCACCCCAGAATTTATAACAAATTCCTCGGATGGAATATTTTTATAACGCACACGGCTTTACGGTTGTACAAGTAAGACGCTATCAACTGGCGAAGGTTCGATGAGAAGTTGAAAGACACAAGCTTGCTGAGAAGGATGTCATGATTAATAACATCGAAGGCTTTAGAAAAATATGTGTAAATTACGTCAAGTTGACCTTTATTGTCTATTTGAGTAGCCAAAAAATGTGTGAATTCAACAAGATTAGTTACAGTCGATTTATTTGGTAAGAAGCCATGTTGGAAGGGATAAATTACTGAGCGAACATGTGAATATATTTGTTCTTGTATAATACTTTCGAACACTTTGGCTGGTGCACATATTATAGTATTGGACGATAATTTTTAATATCGTTACTCATACCGTCTGATTTGAGAATGGGACAGTGACTCAGTTGCTACAACATTTAATTATTTATACCGTTGATAGTTTAGACCGTGAAGATATCTATGAGGGTGGGGGGCTTGATAAGTTTCAGACCCAACACAGTAAATGTACCCATATTTAAAAATCCTTTTAGTATGTTATGTAGCAGTGTTGTACAGGATGTTTTGAAAAAAATCGTACATGTATCACAAATACTTCTCTTTTGTAGGAGATTTGAAGTGACCATGGCCGAGCACAGTGTGACCTTTACCAAAGTTGAGATCAGTCACCAAGTACATCTTGTCAAAGAATATGCGAGCAAGGAATTTTTTTATGAATTGACACAGGCAATGGCCAATGAGTGTCCTTCATATAGCATAGTGAAATCGTGGGTAACAGATTTCAGGGAGGGGAGGAGGAGCAGAGGTACGGAAGTCCCGAAACAGTGATGACCCGGGAAACTGTGGACCGTGTGCACGACATGATAATCCCAGACAGGCGAATTCGTCTGTCGCGTATTGCAGAGACCACAGGGATCATTGTGGATTACATCATACATGAAGAATTGAGTATGCATAAATTGTCGGCCAAGTGGGTGCCCAAACTCCTCGCAGCTGATCAGAAGCGGACAAGATAGGACTGTGCACTTAGTGTGTTCAATCTTTTTTCAGTAAGTGCTTCCAAATTTTTTAAACAACTTATTAATGTTGTTGAAACACCATTACATATGTTTGATCCAGAGACCAAAACTCAGTCTATGTATTGGCGTCACAGTGGGTCATCAAGACCGAAGAAATGTTTCAGACAAAAATCCGCAAAGAAAGTATTGATTTTTGGGAGCGTGAAGGGGTAATACTGAATTAAATTCTGAAAACAGGCACTATATTGACTGCTAAACGGTATGTAAACCTACTGGACAAATTGCATACCGTTTTGAAGGAAAGACGAGGAGGTAAACTGTCCAAATGAATCACCTTCTTCCTAAACAATGCTCCTTGCCACGAAACAGCCATCACAATGCACAAACTGTGTGAATTGAAGTACGATATCTTTTACCATCCTCTCTATTCTTCAGATCTTCTCTCTCAGACTATTATATTTTCCCGAAACTTAAAATGCAACTGGAAGGTATTGGATTGAGTGACATAAATGACGTCATAGCAGTTGTAAAGGCATAGTTCGGAGCACAAGACGTGTTTCATAATCATGGGATCGAATTGCTGCAGGAATGCTGTACCAAATTTATCATTTGAAAGGAACCTGCGTTGAATAAAATTCAATCATTATGTACTTGGCGTCATTTTTTTTTATTCCGATGCCGGAAGCTTATCTACCACCTCTAAAGAATAGAAAAAGGAGTTATGTTTTCTTCTAGATTTTGTCGAAAGTTAGTTGTCTTCAAGCTTGATATAAGCTCGCACATACGAGATGAGGATAGTTGTGTCACTGCTCACTTCTCTCTCTTTGAGACAAGGCATAAGCGTCAGTTGTCAATACAGTTAAAAATTTATGTGCATGTATGTTTTAGAAAATACTGAAGCTTCGGTCTAGGATTTACTAAATACTAATTCGAAAATTTGTAAAAAGGTAGTAAAAACATTTTGTTTGTTAAAAGAGTAAAATACATTTGGTAGGGTTTTTTTCCGGGTTACCAAATGGTGCAAGAATACAAGAACAAAACAGTAGCGAACACTGTTAAAATAGATTGAACCCTCGCCGCCGGGACCTCCACACAGCGATCAGTCAAGGGGGTTTATAAGAACACCGGCGACGAACCCCCTTCCCCTTAACTCACGCTGGTCTCATAGGTCTTTTTGAATGAAGACGTTGGAAGAATTAAAAAGAAATTGTGTATTCTGTAAAGAAAAAATAATAAGCAACATTTTGTTTCAGAAGGAATTTAAGAAAATATATGAATATATAAATTATGAATCTATTATTGGGTGAAATGATTTCCTTCATAACTGAGAGAACTCATAGAAATCATAGTTAGTTCAGAAAATTCGTAACAGAATAAAATTATTAACAGTCAGATTACTGTTATATAAGCGCATCATTTTTAAGTAAGGATATATTTAAAATGGAATGTTAGTACTAAGTAAAATTCATAACAATCTACTGTGACTTCGGTGTTTGAAATCTTAGTAATTTGAAGATTTAGTGTAAGTCCTGCTAGTATTTATGATGAAATAGATTATTACACAGGTTTGAAACAGCTTGTTTGAAAAAAAAAGCTGCTGGAAACAAAGGGAAAATACTCCAGTTTTATGCCTAATAAAACTGAATTTAGTATAATGATCAACTGCGTTGTTAAATAAAACAGATATTATCCTTGGAGTTCCATTCTGAACGCTTATCTCTATGAAATTTTTTAATATTGTAAACCAGCACTAACAGTAAGATTAAGATAAAACTATATACTAGAATCATATGGTGGTATCCTTATGAAACAAAATTTTTCGTTTTTCTCACCAAGAGGAAATATATTTAATTATATTAATATTTATGTAAATGTATATCTATCTTAGATAAATTATATAGCCTACTTATTAACCACGTGAAACCACATCTGCAGTATTTTAGCGTCTTGAATTACAAGCTCTCTAATAAATCAACACTTACATTTCTTAAATAGCATATGTAATAAGACAGCCGTCAATGAGATCATATCGACTTCTATCCTAAAATTTCGTTGTGAGCATTTATGTCTTATAGGAAGGTTGTATGCAAATAATTAGTTGCGCTTTTTGATTACAAGTTTCTGAGATTGAGTTTAAACGACTGGGTGACAAAGCGTGCATAGGTGTATCATTCAATTAACAGAAATGTCTTCTGTTTCATTTTAGTTCCATAACGAAACATTCGTGAACTTTAGCGAATTCTCCCATATGCAGCATTCCACCGACGCACTCCTCGCTGATTTCGGAAAGCTTGACTACCCGAGAGTTTAGCAAGCTCGCCCGCATTGTCTGCGGCGCATGGCAACTGGTTCATTTCATGTAAGATTTCATTTAGCCGAAAACTACAGCTCCTGTCCTTAGAAGCTCACAAGCTTATATACGATTAACAATAACTACCCCAACTATCACCTTCCATCAGGAAATAAACATCTCTTTTGCGAGGATGGATTGATGGAACTTCGTGCAGCAGTTGCTAATTGCTTACTTGAAACTGTTAACAAGAAACAGATTTCCCTCAAAAGGGTTAACCGGATATAAATATTGGGTCAAAGATAACCTCTCGGAAACGAAGGTCCAATTTTCAATGGTAGTCGCCTGCTTATCTAAGCCCCAAGAAGGAATGGCCGAGTTGCAGCAACGTCAAGATTATGTTGACTGTGTTTTTTGATTGTGAAAGTATCTTTCTTCACGCACATCCTTCTCCAAACTAAACAGTTCATAAGTAATACTACCTTGATGTTATTCCCCAACTGAAAGATGCAGTACGAGGGAAAGGACAAGGGACGCATATGTTCGTATTGAAATCCTAGAACTGAAGACAGTTGGACAAAATGGACAGGTAAGTTCTTGGGTAAAATGAGGCGCACTATTTGTATAAAGAATTTAAGTAGGTATTTTTTGAAATAATTAAAATGGTTTTATATAGCTATAGAAAGTAGCACTGTTTTCCTAATGTTCAAAACTATTTTCTAATTCTTGTATAACTTATCAAAACAGAAATTACATTATTCGTCTATCTTTTACAGTGGGTTTAGTTATTAAAAGCTTATTTCCCAGCATTATTATCACTTTTCTCATAACTTCTGCACTCATAAACAGAGAAAATAGATTTGTGTTAATGATTTTCGATGTGTGATTAAATACACTATTGATTTAGACGACTACCCCATTTTATCAAACCGATTAGTCAAAACGGAGAAAACTGACTTTTTTTAAATTCAACTTGCAGGAGAAATGAAAACAATACTGAAAGGTTTAACTAAATATCTGTGTCGTAGAAGGATAAAAGTTTCATTTGAGCCGAAAACTATTCTGGTAAGCTGCTTACTATAGTCAATTAAATCTACACCTCTCCGTTTCGTCAAACTTTCCCTTACTTTTCGCAAGACCTACAGTAGTACAATCTAGGAGCAAATTTTTAGTTAAACCAAATACTAGTAAAGTACAGTAAAACTTATATCTAAGCATGCCATCCACGAAATAAGTAACATTTGTTTGATTGCCAAGAATATTTGAACGAACTACAGGTAATTTTGGAGATCACTGAATCAAAAAATAGCGTTAATTTTGGTAAATTGGCTCTAGTTGCTTTCTGAAATGAATATCATGAAAATGTGATTTTACCCGTAGCTGCTAACACGTACTGAAAATGTACAGAAGGATTTAGTCTATCTTTTTAATCTTTAATATTGTTTGGCAGGTTTATCCTTTGCATATAAAATCAAGTTAAACAAAGCGCCTAATTTCATAATCCGAATGAAGTATGTTGCAGCTGTGACGAATAAACTCTCCGAAACAAAATGGAAACATCACTTGACTTTGCAGAACAAGACAAGTCCTTATTTCCTAACAGGTTTGAAAATCTATTTACGGTAGAATGGTACACCAGTGAAAAAAAAGTAAAAAAAAGTAAAGCTTCTTAGATGTGTCTTTTGCTTTGAGAAGACCTCAAACCAAGATGATGATTTAACTATTAGAGTGCTTTTGTGCTACGAGTGTGAAAAGCTTCAATCGCTACGCAAAACATAGTTGAGAGAAAAGTCTACATATTTTAAATCAGTGGGTTACTTGAGCAGCAAAGATAAAATTGCTTCGATAATATAGTGGATACATGAAGTTTTATCTTGTAAGATAGCAGGGTAAAGGAAGAACGTTGAAACAAGTGATATACTTTCAAGAGAAAACATAATTGTAGTTTACGGAACGGCATTAACTACCTATTGGACTTCACAAAAAGTTTTCTTCCATCGCACCATATAAAACTTGGACTGATTAATATATTCGTTTAGACCTTGTACATGGACCGTGATTGTTTCAAATTCATTTGTAAATTATTCGTTGGAACGAATTATTGAAGAACAGTAAAAGCACAGATCTCCAATTGTCTTCAAATTCGCAAAACTCCTCAACGATTTGATTTTCGAAATGTAATAAATGATGTAGAAATATCCGGCGAGTACAGTTACATATCTCAATTGTCAAAATATTGAGTAACTATGAACAATGGTGTACAACTTGCTCGATAGATTTATAATTTTGTAAGCGCAAAAGTGCTTGAAGCACTTAAACGGATTTGCAGATAATCCTTATAATTTCACTGATGACCATGGGGAAAAGTTTCATTAAGGCCATGCAGGGAAGGTGTCAAGGCACATGGGACAGACACACTAAGAATGTAGTCTCAAATATGACTCTCCTAATAACTTATGAAAAGAAAATCTTACAGCAGCGTTTTACTGCGTACTAATTGTGCTCAACTGCATTAGCTAACTTTGTTTCATGCTTTTAGTTATTTGATTACTTTTTTTTAAACATTTGGTTCACTTCCCGACTCATATATGAGTGACCATTTATTGTGTGCATTTTCTTTCGCATGTTTATGGTAGCATCCGGCATAAAAAGAAATGGAAGCAATTTAACAAAACGAATGTCGTATTTTGAGTCAGCTGTACAAAGTTACCCTACAATCGTTCTAATATAATTGGCAATAGTATTCGTGTTGGCAAGAACCTGCTCACATAACATTTTGGTCTCTCAGGCTCAAGCCGGACCAGAACAAATTGTTTGGTCATATAATATCAGTTTCTGAGGGGTTTCAAGACGTTACTGAAGTCATGATATTAATAAACAAAAGAACATAGGGTAACTGTGTAGCATGTATATCAAATAATTGAATCACACTTTCAACATTTTTAAACGAATACCACCAAAAGTTGTTCATTAAGTCATACTTTGAATCGCTGTGCTGTAGTTAATAGTGTGTTGAAGTGAGAGTGCATCCACCAAAAGCAATATAGATGATTAAACGTCGATAATGCAGATGTTGTACTTCAAATGGCAGATTAAAGTAAGATGAAGTGGTGTTCTTGGTTGAAGAGAAGTCTGCGTTAAAGATATCAACCAAAGGATATACCTATAAATTATCAGAAGGCGATATTGAAGAAGCTTGACTACAAATAAGAAAGAGAAAATAAGCCGAAATGAAAGTTCGAGGTTTAAATTAAACGCACGTTGAAGGTATTGACCAAAAGGAATATAGATCAATCAGACGTTATAGGAAGGTATAAACGACAAAGAAATATATACATCGAGGGATAAAATATATTATCCATTTGTTTATTTTCATTTCTTGTGTGTTGTGATAATTCTTTAGACAGAGAGACTCGTATAGGAGGATTTGTCTGTAATGCGCACGCATTAGGTTGGATTTTCTGTTTAGATATGAATACGGACACTATCTTCCGTATATATGGTAGTAATTCTCCTATCAGGAAAGTGTCATGTTCTTTTGTATTATACATAGACCAGGACTTGTAACAAATCGTAACGCTTTGAAACTCCCCTTTCAGTATGTTCATCAACCAGCAACATGATTTCAGCAACACAATGTCTTCTTAGTGCAGTTCTCTTGCAGATTCTGTCCATACATCGTGCAGATAGATAGATGTTTATGTTAATGTAGTAACTCATTCTCGTTATAGTTGAGGGTTGTGGCTTCCAAACTTGTAAGAAGGTAATCCATTTACCCTGTCCACAACTATTCAACTAGAAAAAAAAGAAAGAAAGACATGGGCTATATTTCTTCAGGTGAGTTGCAAGAAAAATCTTAATCTACGCTCAAGAGTTAGACAAGTCTGTCGGAGTTGCATTCAGTCAAGTGTGATTTTAAGTATGATGCTGGAAGCTCTCAATAGTATAACTTAAGTACTACTTTTCGTACTTAAGTAAAACTCGACAAGTGTGCATTTTTATCTGCTAATTACGTTTGGCAACACCGCAATTCTGATCAAATGTGATCATTGCGCATGATCAGTGATAGTTAACAGTTGAGTTACTGTTGGCGTGATAATTCAGAAACTGAATTCTGAATTTATGGAGAGAATATAAAGAAATAGCTATTCAAATTCCCAACACAAATCATTTTTAGTTGCCGTTTGGGTCAAATAACTGAGATAATGAATGATGTGTATAATCTGCACTGAGCTAAAATTAAAACTGCTCTGCAAAATATTGAAAAAGAAAATAAAATAAAATTAAGTGAAAAACAACTAATTGAATATAATTGTTTTTTAACGTCCTAAATGAGCTGGTGAACTTCTAAGGAAGAGATCCACAGTTTTTAACATTTTGTGTCCGGCTTGTTTATCTCGCAAAGTGGAATCCGAATGACTCCGTTCAATTGGCTCAGGCGAGAATTGAATCCGTGTCCAGGCACACAAAAGAACTAACGTTTCTACTCCAGTAGAAAAGTGCGTATCTAAGTACTATGGCTCCTGGAAACGCATGTATAAATACAAGCTGTTAGATCGAATATGCTTTTAATTAATAGTTTATAGTCATCCTGAATGGCCATGCACCCGTTTACTTATTAATAGGCAGAAACCAAATCAAAAGCTTGGGATTAAATAAAATAAAAATATATATACATGTAGTTAGAACACGTTTGAAAATATGAGACACTTGTTTAATTATTTTTATTTGTACAAGTTTGCCACTCTTGAACCGTGTTTTCTTAAATACATTTTAGTTCCGCACTTTGCTTTTTCAATTGGGTGAGCAACCACGTAGTATTTAGAAGTTTGATTTGGGGGAGTCCAGCACCTTTGGGAAAGAAAAGCCCGATGTCTGTCTGGGTGTGAATTTGCTTAAAATTACACTAATTTAATTTTACCAAATAATCAGAATTTACATTTTTGGTGGGAGGGAAGTTCCGAACATTCCGTATCCATCCTATAAATACGTCCCTGCGGGTGAGATATATTTAAATACATGGGTGCTTGATTATTGCTCCAGGCCGTAGCTAGGGAGGGACCTAGTATCTTCCTGGGCCTACATGAAAGTAAGTATTTAAGTATGTTAGTAGGGAGTAAAATGATATTTCGTTGCATGTGACAAGACTTAAATTTTCAAAATGGAAATGCTGATTAGAAAGATTTTTTTTTTATTTATGTCAAGACACATAATACGTCATTTGCGTAATTTAGTTATCCTATACTGTGCTCTCATGCACCCTTGTATGTGTCTTAATTGGCACTCGTTTTTTTTTAATGTTATAAAGGTAGACATTGTGGGTTTGCGAAAGAATTTCATAACATTTTCTCAAAAATGCTGAAAGAATCTAGAAACGAAGGAAGATATTCCGAAGGAGTAAGATAGATATTCTTAACCTGTATTGATATTGATTTACAAGCATTTGACCACATTACAAGGCCTCAAGACTGGTTTATTTGCCGCAAACAATACACTTTAGGAGAAACTAAAGGAAATATCCTGTGTGTCAACAAGTTTCAAACTTAAACCCACGATTTGAAAATTTTAGGTAATCCACTGAATCACTCTAACTACCCCAATCATTTTCTTAATTACTAAGGTTTATTTTCATAACGCAGCCCCTAAGATGTAGTGTCCAAGTCAAGGATCATAGACAGGAAAGTATCCATAATTTGATTTTGCGAGGGGTCCAAGGGGGTTCATGGTGTGTCTGGGCGTGAAATGTACATAAAATATGTATGTATAACTTCATTATACTATTTTTCCATAAAACTCCGAGTTTTGCGGGAACCGAACCCCCTCCCCTAATTACATCTCTGATCACTCAGTCACAGCAGATGAAAGCCGAGATGGTGCATGGAATTAGGCGAGGACCACAAAACGGAGAAGAAACTATTGAAGATAGAATATCCATTGCGATATAGCACATAGCATAAGAATATATGGAAGTATTTTCAAATACGGTGCTCAGAATCTCTGCTGTGAATATTTTCAATTGTGTTTTACGAAGCTGCTTATCACTATACAATTCACCCAACGTCATTTGCGTTATGTATGAATTTACTTTTATTTCTCATTTATTTAGTGACAATGCAGGGATTCCGCCAGGATGTTCATTTTGCGTGGGTTAAAGTCATTATTGGGAGGGTGTAAGTGGAATTTTGCAGTCTTTATAGCTTTTTATCGTAAAAAATAAAGTTGGGGGTGTTCTCAAGGATTTGAGAGGTGATCACTGCCAGGGAGCTTCGTGCATCATGTCTGAGGATGGCGTCTCCCGGCGATCACTCTTCTACAGGCAATAATGGGAATGATAGCGGCCAGAGTTTGTTAAACTACCATCCCAGAGTTCGCCTGGTGAAACAAGACTGAGAAACCTCCGACAAGGATGGTCGTGAGTGAGGCTTGAACTGACACGTTTCCCCTGTGCCGATCCGAAGTCTGTGACGTTATCGTATGGACCACAGGGCTGGATTTACGTCTCTTATATTTTGTTTGCAAGTAAGTCGAAGGTGGAACGGCTTCGACTTTAGGGTATGGCGGCGTATAGCATCACTTATCCTGTGGCATTGAGAAAATAAAATGATTGTTTTAATAAGGTGGCCAAAAGTTCCGTATTAGCCGGGACAGTCCCTTTTTAAGCTTCTGTCCCGACTTTTTTCAGACGTAAATTGGGACGTCAAAATGCCCCGTCTTTTGACAATTGTGTGAATTACAGCATCATGTTTGATTTGTTGATGTTAACTTCACTTAAATCTCTACTTACCGGCACAGAATTGCCGCAATATGGCCATATGTTATTCACAGCAAGCATCAACATTTCACTCTGCTGTTCTAAGAATAGAAGGTCAAGCAGTTACATTTGTTTTAGGTGATTTCTGTCTTGAATTTTTTGAAGGTTAATTTAGTTTCCAAGGGTGAAGAATGTTTCGTAACATCATCTGTCAGAACAGTTCTTGGTAAATTGGAAAGGGAGGGTCATCCATCAGGTCACAAAATTTAAACAGAATGTCTGTGTGGTCTTTTGATCAAACCGCATCTGAATATTTAGGTAAATGGATTTTAACCCTGGCGAATTTACAGGATTTCATTTGGGTAACAAAGAAGGAATACTCCCTTGGACGGAAATACTCAAGATTTCATTCAGGAAGTAGGTCCTTCAATTCAGATAGGTGAAATTGGTCTATACGATGAGTACGTGTACATCAAGCAGTATGTAACCTCCGCAAGAAATACTGCAAAAATGGAAGTACTAGTAAGAGAAATCATCTAGCGAGTGCTGCTGGGTAGAAATTATTTCGCATTTTAATGTCAGCTATGTACCATATTCCAATGCTCGTAAGATATTGGAGTTTCTACTTTGTTTGTCTGGAACAAATGCCCCCACTGAACGAGTAATTTTTTATGATAAATAAATAGATTATGGACAAGTAAAAAAAAAAACGTTGTTTCAGTACAAAACTTTGAAAGCCATGTTGACTAACAGGGTCAGTTTCACTTATAGCCGTGCCGACTTTTTACAAACTGCTGTATGAAAAGAAGGATGTAGTTAAGAAAATACATTCATCGACAAAATAATAATAAGAGTGGATGTGAAGTAATGGAGTATAGTATATTACATGTTATCATATGCAAGCACATACCTTATCATATGCAATCACATACCTTAATATTCTATTTATTTATTAGTTTTAGATGATCAGGATTAATGATGTGTATTCATTTTGTTATTTTATTTTGTCCCGTTTTTTCGTTAGGGAAGTTAGATAAATATCCCGTTTTCCTGCTTTACAAATCTGGTTACTTTATATTTGAAGCTTTTTATCATCTTTGGCTCAGGCCCAGATGAGTTAGGTACATAATGGGGAAGGTATCGTATCGGCCAGAGCCTTTCTTAAGATACTATCCCTACATTCGCCTGGTGAAACTGAGGGAAACCCTGAGAAACCTCGGTCAGGATAGTCGGCCGTATTGGCATCGAGGAAAAGTATCTGTCCCGATTTCCTCAGAGGAGTAGGTAAAGTGAGCACACTACTAAGTTTCCATCGCACTCTGTTTCATTATTAGAAATTCTGCTGATAACAGAAAATTCCGTAAAGTATATTGTTAACTGTAAATGTAATGTTCCTGTTAAACATAAAAAGAACATTACTGCCATAGGACACAGAAACAAGTATACGTTTTGCCTCCGCAGATGAACTATTGCAGTCTCAAGACGAACACCAAACTCTCGCTTTCCCTCGCTTGTTCAGACCTGTCACACACCATTTTTCCGCGTTTTTTTCGTCTGCGCTTGCTGCCTTTCGGACCTCCCCCCCCAAACTGACATTTCATGGTTATACTTAGCGCCATCGTCGGTGCACAGTGCTGCCAACTTTCAGAATGCTTTATTCCTGGCCATACTGTACTCCGTGTATTCCATTTCGATATTGCACTTCATACCTAATCGCCGACTTCATTATGTACTAAACCTATATTCACAGTTCAGTCGTTAAAGAACTGGACTCAAATTAAATTGGCAATATGAAATTTAAACACATGAGTTGTGGAAGAAGCTGTTAACTAGTGTAAATCTATAATCATATTTAATATATTGAGGTCATCAAGTATGTTTTGAGTAAAGGAAAATCTTGAAAGATACCGGTACATTTTCGCCTTCTAAAGTTGCGACGAAGTATGTATTGAGTGGAAGCAGTCCGCTTTGTGTAGCAATAAGTTGTTATGTCGTAAATAATCTCCTGACAATTATAATCTTAAGGACGGATAGTCCTGGTCTGGTACTTACAAACTGCAAACAGTAAGAAAACAGCTATGCCTGCCTCGTGTTAAAAATTAGAGTACGTAACTTACTGCAGCTCTGATCACATTGTCACATACTGTCACAATCCCAGTAGCTCATAAACGTGTTTGGAATGTTGATTTTTGCTTATTTCGTTAATTAACCGTTAACGGTTGAAAAAAGTACGTTACATTTTAAATCATATTTTAATAAGAACTTGATATTGTTCATAACATGTTAATTCAACGTAGATTCACTGTTATTTTCAACTATGGTATATATTCCATTTCAAGGGATCCTTTGTAATCTAATGGCATAACATTTATAATTAAAAGCTAATTGAATGCAATTAACTATTATTTTGTGTCGATAGTCGAAGTGTTAATTAAGGAAAAACGCACATAAGAAAGAAAGAAGGAAAGTATTATTTGTTCTTATTCTTACATGATGGTAACGACACGTTTGGAGTTGTGACGAGTGCACTGAAGACTGTGTTTTACTACAGATATCGTAAAACAGTAGTGACTCTCAAGGCGACTCCGTGGATGAGAGAATAACGTGACGAGATACCAAAGACCAGTGGGGAAAATGCCAGCTTCGAATCCAACAACAGCTGTTGGATAATTTACTGTTGGAAAATTAATGCTCTATATCATGATAAAAAACAACGGACAAAATGCAGTTAAAAATAGACAGCAAGCATACTCTGTTTTGATGAATTGAATCAGTTTCTTTGTTGACCTTTTGTTCATTTTGACATGTTTCTTCTCAACCATTATTCAAAGTCGAATAATGATCAAGGTCGAACAGGCGGACATTTCGGTACATCTACATGTTAGAATAACTTTTCAGTACTAGCTTTTAATCTACGTATTTTCAACGTTCGTGTGCTACTGGGCTATAATATTGATTTTTGTTAAAATAGCTACGCTATTCTATCCATTTTGCTGCGTTTTACTTTCAAAATGTAACAGGTCTGAAAATAATCTGTGAAAATATTGAATGTTGATTTAAATTTTATTTACGGATTTTATGCATCTAATGCTCAGGGCTGGATAGGAGAGGAGACAGGATTCAGCGAAGTGTCAGCCAGGGCTTATGTTGAAGATGCCATCCCAGCCTGGTGTGACTGAGAAAAAACTGCCAGGATGGTCGGCCGCTGGGATTGAACCCACGACCTCCCAAATGCTACGTCAACACTATTAGAACTACTGAGCTACGGCGGCTCGGAATATATCAAAATGTGTTTAGCTTCTACATTTGCGTACAAACTATGTTTGGAACAAGACAGAACTCTATACAAAGAGATTAAAGTGCATTTTTAATGAGAGGAACAAAGTGTTTGATGGACAGGTATTAGGATGCAGGAACTCTGCCAGAATTTTAAATTTGGGGGTTTAAAGTCTAAATTCGACGGCGGGACGGTTTCTGTGAGCACGCTTTCTTGAACAGAAAAGTGCCCTGGTATGAGCCGCGCAGAGAGGTAATCACACGAAATTTCACCTCAAACTAAATAAATTTAATTACTGTAATTAAGTGTTCCGAAATATAAAAGAAAGGTTTTCATTAACTACTAGTAATCAACTAAAATATTTTGACTATTAAAAATAATAAAAGTCTATACTCACTAAATCCTATAATAATATTCTGTCCTGAAAAGTTGCTGGGTTACGGTCCTCCGCTGCTCTATTTATTTCTAGATAGTCAATTGTTATTATAGTGTAGTGATTGTTAAATAGTCCTAACTTTTCATTTTTAATGCTTTAGATTTATATTTGAAATTCAAAGTCAGGCGGCTGACTTTTGCTTATGGGGAAACATTGTTGGAATCAATTGAAGGTATATTGTTTATTTCCGTACGACCAATGTTTTTAATTTAATGTAAGTTTAACTATGGGCTTTAGGCAACTTCGGTTCTGACCGGGATAGGATAGGACAGATAATGTTGGAAGGAAATCGGCAAGGTCCTCATTTTACCTGCAATGACTGAGATGGAAACATATGCGCGGCTCCTGGTATAATTTTCAAAACATTTGGATTACTAGGCCAACGCCCTACCAACTGAACTATATGACCGCTCGATAGAACCGGCGATTCTTTCGTCAGAGACGAGGGTATTGCCCGAAGAGCACGAAAAATACCATCCAAAAAGTTTTTGAAAACTAGTAAATCATATGGAAAGTGTCTGAATCTAACCCGCCCCGATAGAAACAAAAATACCATCCGAAGGTGTACAAATACCTTTTTACTCGAAGATACTTTTGTAAAAAAAATCTTGCATGTAACAGCTCGAGAACAAATGTAAAGTGAATGAAATAATCATACGAAGGAACGTTATGCAAATGTTTCTTTCAAACTAAGTTGCCATTAAATTATATTAACGTCCAGGTATAGGCAAGAGACAAGATATCTAAAGTATTATTAGGTAGGCCCTTAACGTTACGCGCACTGATGTTCAACTGCGGACTCGTTTTAGATGACGTCACGGTTTGGACACCTGTGTGAAGTTGCTCTGATTGCGTGGATTAACACGCAGGTTAAATTATCACAGTGCGCTTTTCTATGAACTTAAATACATCTAGTTCGTTTATATACGTGTATTAGATATTATATTGTATGTACATAAATTGTACAATGTACATATGTACATAAATGATGAATAATCACAACAAATGTGCAATTGCAAACTGTAAAAATACAGGACTTAACAATAAAGATGTTAGATGTCATGCTTTCCCAAAGATGAAAATACAAGGGTGGAGTAGATTTTGGTATGTAAACGAAAGGGCAAATTCAACGAAAATAGTTCTAAAATTCACTACGTATACTTCCTTCCAAAAAAGCTTTGCAAGAGATACTGTATGTCATTAAATCGACCTTTAAGAAACAAAGTTACTAGCAGGTGGCACTTCATCTATGTATATATTGAACTGGCATGAATACCGTCGAATTGATAGAAACGAAACTGCAAATAAGGTATAACTGTACTACCAACCACTTAAAAAATAGTTAGTACAGGATCGTTTGTTTTGCGTATTTTGTCATTTGAAATTTGGGGAAGATCTGGGTTCGAATCTTTGAACCGGCCGTCCTAAATAAAGTTTCCCTGACCTACAAGAAAATGACGGGATGCTACTTTATCGCCATGGCCGTTTCCATAATCTACACCTTCGATATATAACAAATTTTTAAAATTATATTAATATATTTCTTCAACAACCTTATATTGTCCAATAGACCCACATATGATGTATTAATATGCCATTGCTACTGGTCGTGTTATGTATTGTATCTTCTCTGAAAAAAGGATATAAACCGCCATCTTCTTGTAATTATCTTACAGTAAAACCTCTGTTATCCGAAATACTTTTAACCGAAATAGAGTTAACCAAAACTGAAAAAAAAAAACATCGAAAAAATAAAATTTGAAATGCTAACAGAAAAACAGTAAACTTAGTTGTATAAGATGTTTTCCAACTATAGAAGTTTTTAAAGCTTTATTAAAAGTCGGTTATATACGTAATCCAAAAGTGTATTTTTATCATTGTCTTCAATTTTTTTTCACTTTGAACTTTGCAAAAAATGCACATTTTTTTAAACCGAATTTTTGGTTACGCGAAATGACCTCCACCCCTTTTATTTCGGATAACAGAGGTTCTATTGTATTGGCAATCTTTCGACAATTTATACTGTACAATGGACATAAATTTTACTTTATGTTGAAGCAGGAGTACATTTTTATCCCGATGTGCTTTCAAATCGCTGACTGAGGTAGTCACATGGACAAAGGAGTTAGGCCAGCGCCTCCAAAGTCGCGAGTTCGAATCCAGCCTTGGGCATGTATGTCTATGGATTTTAATAAGCATTGCACTCGTACAATCGTAACGGGTTGAAGTTGAAAGTCACTTCGATGGCCCATACATGCAATTATGACGCTTCACCATAAGTATAACTCGAGGGCTATGTTTTTCTGACTTTCTTATTCCATTAAAATAATTATTATTGTTATCGAAATTCTAGGAATAACATTTATTTATTATTTACTTTTATTTTTAATATTTTCGAACACAGTCCAAAAGTAATTATACATGCGTACAGACAATAAAATTAAACGGTGAAAACATAAACAAGGAAAGAAGATGCTCCGGTCTAAAAGAAAGTACCATTCCAGAAGTTGCTTTAAAACACTGATGAAGAAAAAGGGAAATTCGCATTTAGGATGCCTTTCCCGAGATTTCAATTGGATAGATCCGCTTTTGGTAGCAGCACATTAAAATGGCTTCACGGTGCTCGGTTGGTAATAATATACTTCGAGAAAATTATGACTATTTTAGAAATACAACAAATACGAGTGAAATATAGCAAGGGAGATAAATGTCAGCAATATACCTCAAATACTAATTCATTGATTCAAAATACCCTAATGTTGTTCAGTGACACGTTAACATTATTTTAGTGACTATTATTTTCTATAAAGACTGAGTTTATCTAGTACAAAAAACATTACTTCCAGTTCTGATCAAGAGATGTCAGGCATGCGGTGCGTTTCATTAATTGTAAATGTTTTCAGAATTATTTGTTTAAATTTAAGATTTTGTTGTTATTTGTATTGGCAAATTAGGCAAATGTCATTTCAGTACCCCTCCAAAGGGAATCGTTCTTTATTAATACCGGTAATTAAGAATATAATTAGATTCCACATAGTAAATTGTAAGATTTTATTGAGACAGAATAGCTGCAGAGGAAGATGACTGTTTCCTAGAGTCCAAATGATGACGCAACTCGCACCTCAACCAATGGGCACTGTTTCCCGTGTAACACTTGTGTGGGCTCCCACTGGGCAAGGGACACTAGTGGGGACCGCCTGGCAAATTCTCTTGGCCACAACTAAAAAAAAAATCCAGTATTGTACGTGTAAATAGGAAATAAAATAATTATTATGTAGTGACCTTTGCCCCCATTATTGGCCTGGGTAGCTCAGTGGTAGAACGTTCACGTGTGGTGATTGGGATCTTCAGTTCGATCTTGGCTTATGTAATGTGAATTTTGTGGTGGACAAACACCGTGCTCCAGAATTAATGGAAAACCCAGCAGACATTACTTTCTGAAGTCGCTTCAAAGTTCGTTTTTAAAACTGTCTCAGAGTTGGTGAAAGGGAGGGAGATTTAAGCTCGACTAGAATGTTTACACACTCTGGAGGGAATCTCCATTTTAGAAATCTGTTAACACAGTTTTGGGAAGTTGGTGTGTGGTTTTTAGACTAGAATGTTTACACACTCTGGAGGGAATCTCCATTTTAGAAATCTGTTAACACAGTTTTGGGAAGTTTGTGTGTGGTTTTTACCTGCGGGAAGAATTTGCTAAAATTTCATACCGAAGATGAAACACTGATACTTGGATCGTCTCTGACAAAGTGAAGCTTTCTTGGAACTTCGGCTAACTTCGTTCCATTCCCGAGAAATGCACCGTCTGCTTGGGTTTTCCCTTCCCTCCTACTTTCATTATTCCACCAATTAATCTCATCGTCATCCATTATAGCTGTGATTTTTACACTAAACCATATAATGTTTGATTAAATCAGGAATAATATGTTTCTTATGCATTTAACTTATTTAAGGCTGGCTTTAATGCAAATTCCTACGTAAAAGTTTTTTTTTTTTAAAGCAGCACTTTCTGGCCTACAAGTGGGGGAGAATGAATATTTAACTGGCGCGATATTGTCAATTGGCGCGATTTGTGGCGGTAATGCGAGGAAAAGACACTGCAGAACCTGCGTTCAGGTTAAGTGATTTTGTTAGTTGTTTTAGTGTTGCTGTGCTTTCCTACTTTAACACTGTTGGACTATTGTCAGAAGGTACCATACTGTACAATATGTATTTAGGTTAGTCTACTTATAGACCTTTATTTGTAATTAGTAAATTAGTCTGTAGCGCAGGATGGAGAAATTTTCTTGCAGTGAGTGCGGAAAGGTATTCAATTACCGAAAAAAAAATATATTCCCATACTTGTACAAAGCATTCAGGTGACAATTCGATGCATGCCTGTGACCTGTGTAGTTTTAGCACTAATTCTGAATTCAGTTTAAAGTGCCATGTTAATGCTTAGCATAATGGTCGGCCTACTATTTCGCGATTACAAGTAAAATGTGGCCTTTGTCTAGCACAACACGAGACAAAATGCGACATGGTGAAAAATTATATTAATGACCATGGCATTCATGTTACAAGTGAAAACATGGAATTTGCAAGTGAACAAGAGCTGGAAATTTAAAATAGGAAAGAAACAAATATTCGAGTTATTTAGAGTATGTTATTTTGCGTTCAAAGTATGCCAGAAAAGTTGATGGTTGTGCAAGAATGTTATGGGTGAAACCGACACGAAAGAACATGAGACATCAAACGATATTTGCAGGAACAAAATTAGTGGGAATTGTCCGTCAAAAATTGAAATTACGTTCTATCCATCGGGAAAAGTACCTGATTTATTCTGTAAAACCCTTGTTGGCCACCGGGACGTTTGAGGGACGTTTGAGGATATCAGAATTGGAGAGAGATAAAATAGCTAGTTAAATCGCTATGAGTATTCCATTTGATGCTACCGAATATTAGACTAGTGTAAAATAATCTGAATTTTTCATGTTTTTTTCCTTCAAAATGTCGTTTTTTGTTTACATAGCAAGTGATTTAGTGCTTTACGCTGCAGATAATCAATGTATTGGAGTTAAGCTTTCACACATTCATCCAATTTACTATTGTTTTATTGTCGTACAGCTTTACGAGGCAAATGATGGGATTATTTGTGCATTCAGTGCCACATTGGTATACTTCCTACATCTTCACCCTGACGAACATAAGAGATTAACATATGTACTGAAGTTATTTGGTAGTTTGTAATAAAATACTAATAAACCTCCAGGGAACTGAAATAATATTTTGAATTATATGAAGAATTTAAGTTCCTAGAGATAGTACAGCTTTGAAGATATATTTAGTGTAAACTATGAATTCTTACCGAAATATTCTCTCATCCCATATATACAGGGTATGGCACGAAATATTAGCCCTATTCCGAAAACTGGTCGGAGGCACAAACTTGTTGGGCTAATCGTCATGTCGACTTCCGTCGGCTTCTGGTTATAATTTCCTGTATTCTGCCTGTCAGCTCAGGTGTTCGCACAGGTGCAGGTCTGTTTTTACGCACATTCGGAACTCATCCTGTTGCTCTCCATTTGTTGAGAAGATTTTGAATTGTCAGTTTTGTGGGAATCTGACGATTGGGAAACATTTCCTTTGTCTCATTTATCGAACGTGTTTGCACGTAAATTACACCTTGACAATCCTTTCTTCAATTGAATATCACATGCTGAACAGTACTCTTACGTCCGACACAAGGTACTCACTCTCAACACTGAAAGACGTCTGAGAAGACGGATCATTGTTGTTAGTATTTTGTACAACAACGGCATTCTTGTCAGCATGGCATGACTCGATCCATGATCACTTTATTTTCCAGTCCACATCACGTACGCAGTTTGTCTGATGCAGTATCGCAATATAATTACATGACGTTACTTACATGAAATACTCATTTTGTATACTAATCGGATCGGAGATAGTTTATTGTGCCATACCCTGTACAATACGCTAATTTCTAATTACAGCATTATTCAAGAAAGACATATCTATTTTTGATCAT
>JAGDQP010018419.1:0-36595 GCA_022664845.1 Lepisma saccharinum | reverse complement strand
GCTTCTGCTATTAATAGAACTCATGTGGAAACACTTCCGGTACGAATAACTCACTCTTGCGTAGCTTGAACTATAAGTACTACCGGCTGCTCGAGTTTGGTCTTGTGGCTAACGCATCGGGAAGCTGATCGGAAGGTAACGGGTTCGAACGCTGGCGTCAGTTTTTCACATATTCTTTAAAAAGAAAATTAAAGTTTTTTCGTTTTTTTATGTAAATACACAAAAGGAAATTTGATATAAGTTGTGATTTATAATTTTAAAAGAGGCCACTAAAAACTAGAATGTATATAAACCCAAAGCGAGGTGTGCAAGGGGAGCACGGTGCGTCCGAAGGAAGCTGGGCGACGCTGGTCGCGGGGGGCGCAGCCCCTGGTTAGTGATTGGCATACCCAAAAGTGTTGTTAACTCAAGAGTGCTGTGGCGTACCGGAAATGTTTCCATGTGGGCTCTCTTTAGAGAGGAGCCATGGCAAGTAATTCTGAAAAAATCTTGAATCCCGCATTACCCAACCTATTCCACAATACCCGACTTTATTATTATTTGTATTATTAACCTATTATTGTTACTGGTGAGATAAAAGGATCTAGAAACACACTGGTACGTGGAAAAATGAGTACAGAGAGTCAAACTAAATGGGGATATCGCTAATGTGCGTTGGGTTTTACTTAATGAGGAGATGGGCACCATGGGGTCATATTGAAAGCCGTCATCTTGGATTTAGGCTGAGAATTTTAAATAGAATTTATAAGACATACCACTTCAAATCTAGCTTGTTCCCAGAAATTCAAATCTGGTCATTTTTTTACCTACGTTGTTTGGCTAGAAGATAGGAACATCGTTAGGTAAACTTTGATAATGTTAATTTTATATGGGACATTTTCAGTGGGTCTAACGTTTTGACTTTGACCCATCTGGATTATATAAGTACAATGCTTGTTAAAATCCACAAACATCCAAACTAACAAAAAAAAAAGTTTGTTTCCAGGTTTGTATTCTGCAAGAAGTAAATATTTTGGCGCTGGAAGACAGTGTATTCTTGCGAAATTAACAAGGTTACTTTTATAAACCTTCAAAAAAATCTAGCCGTATATTCTTCCTACGAAGGGGACAATTTAACTTACTTAAGAGTTGGGCAGAGAAGTGAATTTGTTTCAACTGACGGACGATGACCATGACAACCTATACTTTGCAGGTTTTCCTCATCAGTAAAAGACAGTATTGAGCGTAGTTCAGAAGTTGTCGTCTCCTTTCTACGAAATAACTTTTCTTCCGGCTTTCCAGCGTGCAAGTTAAGTAAAATTGTCCCCACCCTACAAGCACTAGCGCTAGCACAATTGTTCGACTTTTTTGTTTTGGTATATGCATGCGTAGTGGGAAATCTAGTGTGTTAGAATGTATCCGTTTCTTAATTTTGAGCAAGATTTGTTTTAAAGGTTGAAATATAAAAGCAAACCTAGTAAGCAAGTATTGTGCGTATTTGTGTTCGTATTTTATTCAATAAATAGGCATTTTTAATGCTCTTCTATTTTTAGAAAGCTGTAAAAAAATATTGTTCTTAAAAGGATGACAGTTTTGACATACAGATTCTACAGATAAAAATACTTAGATAAGCAAGCAAGTCGACGTTGTAATAGGCTTAGTGTCATGTGAGTTGACGAGATGCATAGTGCTGGTTAAAATGCTTTAGCTCTAGTTTTTAAATTTTCCCTTTAGATGTAATAAAATGCTCAGCGAGGAATGCCATTTATCAGACATTTAAATCTGAAATATTACTCTAAAATTATGTATCATAATGTATCTGAGAGACCACTAGGTGCATATTGTTCAACTAATGAATTTTGAAGAAGGCAAATAGGTTGAATTTAGGGAACTCTGAAAACGGAAAATAGTACGAAAAGAGTGTCCATCCTATAATTTCACTAATAATTATTTCTTTCTCTATCCTACATGTAGTAGTAATATTACACTTTCAGCACTCAGCATGTAAGGAACCTTCATTCTTGCTTTTGGCTTTATGCAACTAACACCGCTGTCCCAAAAACCTACCACTTTCACGCATTTAAAGATCGAGAATATGCGGTTAGTTACCCTTTCAACCCGCGTTTCGCTGAGATATTACTCTTGTCATTGGTTTTTATTTTATTTATGGTCTGTACGCAATTTTGGCTTAGGCCGAGGTAGGGTAGAGGATATTGGAAGAAAGTGGTCCAGGGCCTTGTACCATCCCGTTATATTTACCTGGTGTTACAGGATAATCCTGGAAAACCCTCAGCCAGGATGGCAGCCGCTAGGATCGTTCCCAGGGCCTTCCGATTATTAAGCAAACTTTCTACCAAGTGAGTTACGGCCGTTTGGTTTTAGTCACTGATGTACTTTCCTTTAAATCCTTCAAATATCGTGCTTGGAAATGTGCATTGTAAACCAGAAATCAATAATGGCACGTTACACTGGTGTGTACAGTTTTCTGAAAAGAAGTGGAGAGTATCAATTTAAACCCTGTGCTGGGATAATATGCAATCGGTATTTTCTTAACTTATTACGTTCTTCTCACTTCACATTAAAAAGATAGAATGCTCGAAAACTTTAGCTTAGGTAGTTTACTAGCTTCTTAATTCATGATGATCAGCATACAAATAAACAATAAATAGACTTAAAAATCACTCCATGTTATAGTTCACCTACCACTCCTGTATTTTGTACTCTGTTCCACAAGTAGATTTTGTTTTTACACTTATTGTAAGATAGAAGCAACAGCTTTGCTACTGCAAAATGGATTGTAAATGAAGTTTTGCAACGTACTGACATTTTTCTTGGCGCGTATACTAGTAATTAGGGTTTATTCTTCCAAAGCTCAGTCGTCGTATAATTTTCGCAATTCTTTAATAAGTATTTACATATGTATGACTAAACTTCGTCGGTCTCAACTCTTAGCAGTTAATTACTTTACAAGTATTAATCAACAGTGATTCTGCAAGAATGTTCAGTTTTGGGGGTATAAAGCTAAAGTTGGAGAAGTGTTTTGCAAGGTTTCTATCGATTTTAACAGTAACATTTTTGAAGATGGGGTGCGTGCTTAACGATTTAGAGAGGTGACAATCCCCATGGGGAAAGCGTCAGAATCCTTATTCAACAACATTGAAGAAGATGGCTAAATGGTATTTAAACCGGCCATTCCTAAAAATCCGAGATGAACCGAGAGTGTGCACTTAATGATTTGGATGCACTTCACCTACTATTTAGACCCCGAGCCGCCACTGACTGGCATGAAAGGCTGATTGCACTCGAGTAATTTAACCACCGATCTTTTTCAATTTGTCCATTCGGATACCTGGCCTGCCGTGGAGACCAAAACTCTTTTTTCCAGAAAATAGTGTAGCACTGTAGACGAGTAGAGCGAACTTAAAGTTTGAATGTGAAAGGAAATGCGATTGCCTACGAGAGCTCAAAGAGTGATACAATGATAAACACAAAAGAAATATTAAACAGTGCAATAATGCATACGTTATAAGTATGCTTGAAAAAAAAAAAATTTTTAGCTCTGATCTTTTATGATATGGTTGTTTCAAAATTTACGTACTCCCTGGGTACGCGTACTCCCGGTTGAATACTGCTGGTCTAGAATCTGTCCGAAGTTAGGTGTCGTGTTCCAATAGATGTGTCGCATGAGTATTGAGTAATGCATGTTTTCTAACCAGAATAACAGGAAACTCCATTTTTAGAAGTTTATATCGATGGCATTCCTTATCATTAAAGCCAGGAAGTTCAGGCATTTATTTTACTTGAAATAGGCAGGCAAAAATGCATTTATTGTTGCTGAAACAGGCACTTAAAAAAGGCCTTATAATTTTTAAAAACATGACTCACCCTCATTTTTTTTAATATTCTATATTAAGCATATAATTCTACAGTACATTACGATGTTCTTTGTTGGTTGCACATCACCCCAAGTAGTTTCTTCAAGTTTTCAATTTATTAAGTATTCTGTCTCTGAGAACTGTTTTCACTTTTGAAAATGATCTCTCAATGTCCACAGAAGAAAGAAGAGCATAAATAAAATAAAGCGTTGCTGACGGGTTGTTTTTTTAATTCACTGTAGATCCTCATTTGCACCTATTGTAGATTACATTTGTTCTGACACTTCCAATAATTTGTTTGTTCATTGTTTCCCATACAATGTCCATCGTTGTCACTAGTTTCTCGCCTTTCTTCTCAAGTTTAATTATTGCTTATGGCAACGTAAGCGTAGTATGCGTGAGCTGTCAGGTCATCAGCCAGGAACAGATCTTAATGCCATGAATTGCACAAGAGATTCAGAAAATACTGAAGCAGTGAATGGTGACAATAAATGGGAGGCAATACACGAGGTCAGCCTAAATCGGTAAATAATTACTCCATGTCACAATTTTCTGCCCCTTAATTCACAGCTAGGTGACAGCTTAAGGCGACAAAGGCAGCATTGCTATATTTTTGTTTGTGTTTAATGCAAAAAAAAAAAAGATACATTAAAAGACAGAAAAAGACATTATGTTTAAGAATAGGCAAAAAAAAAAAAATGGCAAAATGAGAAACCTCTTTAAACGCTCCCACAACGAGTAAAAAGGTTACCTATTATTTATATGCTGATAATTCGTAACGAAAACGAAAAGGCATTTTGCCAAACTTCCGGGCTCTACTTTTATATATATATATATATATATACCAAATGTAATAATAACATGGGCTTTCTAACACTAGTATACTCACCTGATATAGGTCAGAAACCCAGGTTCCTCTTACGACTATCAAACTTCAACAACGTCCACAATCACTCCATAAAGAACTATTCTTTCACTGCGCGTAATTTGTCATTCTTCCGGTAGATAGCAACTGAACGCAGGAACTAAGAACTAAAAGCGTCGATATCTCGCAAGTGTCGAGATGTTCCTAAATGTTAGTTTTAGACACACGTCACTCAATATGCCTCAAACTCTTCTGAGCAGCTGTAGCTCAGTGGTAGAGCTTTGGTGTAGCCTTCGGGAGGTCGTGGGTTCGATCCCAGCGGCCGACCATCCTGACTGAGGTTTTTACAGGATTTTTCCTCAGTCACACCAGGTAAATGCCGGGATGGCACCTTCAACATAGACCATGGCTGATACCTTCCCGACTCCTTTCCCTTCCCCGACCTCGACTTAAGCCTTAGATACCTACAGGCCGTAAATAAAATTTAAGAAACGACCAAACTCTATATACATATGTAATATTCTGAACATTGTTAAAGAAATTCGATACGTGGGATCAGTGTTAGAGTAATCGCAGGTGACTTTTGGTCTAATGCATGGTGCTGACAATTATGACAACGAAAACGTGGTTAATCTAACTTTCGCTTCCGTATCTATTCCTAATTATAGTAATCAGTTCATTCTTATGCTAAACAGTTTACTGCTTTCTGTGTGCGTGGTCACAGGTTCAGTTTCCACCAGGGTGCATTGAACGGTGTGGTTTGGAACCCACTTCACTAAAAATTCATGTAAAGACTCATGTTTACAATTTCGCCACGTCAAACAACTGATTCAAACAATTTTTGAGTGTGATTTTAAAATGTGTCTGGTAATTTTAGATCTCTTGAACGGACATTTTCCTGCTTTGTCCGTTCTTTATAAGTTTTAAAGGCCATTAGGCAACTTTGACTCAAACAGGATGAATGGTGATAGGAGAATTGGTTGAATCAAGAAAATGGGAGGAAATAGGGGATCCCCGAGAAAACCCACGGGGGTTTGTCCACTACAGTTCGCTTTGTCCGTCTGTCCATGACTAAGAAATAAGCGAGTACTCAAAACTAATGGTAGGTAACATTGCGGGTAAGTAACTGTGGTGAGAAAACGGGGACTCATTGCAATTTACCTCCATCTATTTAATATTTAATTATGCCGTGACTGTTCTATTTGAGTGTAAATAATTGAAACGGAAGTACAAAGTAAGTAATTTATAAATTAAGAAAAAGTCAATGAATAAAATTATTTCAATAAAATTTCTTAATTTCAAATGAAAGGAAAGAAAATAGTTATTATTGTCGTGGCTGTAGCTACTGTGAAGATATATAGAAGACAGATCTTTGAACTGAAGACGTGAAACAAACTATAAATATTATTATTATTACCCCGCTTTGCCGGTCTGTCGTATCAAAAAATATATCTCATGAACCACAAAGCATTGGTGATGTGGTTGATATGTCGTTGGAAAGGTCCTGGCTACATTAGATTAGAGCTGCAAGAACCGTTTTCATCAGTGCAGTGGGTCCCGAGATAGCGGAGGTATCCAAATCTAACAATGTATAATAGTCCTATGGGAAGCGTATTGGGTGCAATGGATAGGCACGTGTGTGATTCTGATAATGCGCAATGGTGGCTTAAGACAATTTGGACCTAGACATATAGCAGAAGCACGTTCAAACCTTTGTGATGTTTAATATGGCAACCATCAGAGCTGAAACGGGTCACCGGGTCAATCAGATCATTCGGAACAAGTTTAGGACCCGGTCACCGTGACTATGCTTGGAACTCGGCCTGATCCGGTGAATCAGAGGATAGGAGTTTTGTTTTCTTATTACATATGGTTGCGTTTTAAGTGTTTCGTCCAGGACTGATCGGGACTGAGGTGTTAGCCCCCCTCAAAGCACGAAGAATATAACGCCGAAAAGTTCTAGTTCATTATAATTTATAAACACTTATGCAGAAAATTGTTTTCAATATTGATAATAAATAATTTCAATATATCCTCAACTGTTTTTCTTTCTGTATGTAATGAATCATATTCAGGCATACAGTACATAAAAAATGGATATCTACTGTACTTATAGATTAATTTGAAATACATGAGCTCACTTCTCTCACAAATGGCAATATTGATTGATTGAAGACACAGGAACAAGACCAAGTTAAATAGGGTCAACACCGGGTGACCCAGTCAATAGATTGGATCATTGGATCAAGATTCTATCAGCGGGTCGTTGGGTTACAGTCTTTCTATTAAAAAATGGGTCACCGAGTTAGTTAGTTGGATCAATCGGCTCAAGAACCGGTCAACAGGGTCACCGGATCAATCTGGTCACTTAGGTCAAGTTTAGGACTAGGTCACCTACTCCGGATTAGCACTCCTAAAATATAATAATTTGAGACAATTTTATTCACATTATAACTAACTTTCTTGTTTAGAACTCATTTTTTTGCTTGTAAATATTATGTAGGACCCATCTAGTTGGTTAGTGAATGAACGTGTAATAACAGGAAATTGAACTTAATCATGATTTTATTTACCAGTTGTGAATTTCAAGTATGGTTTACTCATGTACAATAATCAGCTTCGGTCCGTTTTTCAAAAAAGGTAATCAGATCTGCAATTATATTATCAAATCTTCCTTTTATAGATCTATAGTTGTAATAATAACTGAGAAAATGTTTTCTAATCTAGAGGTTAATGGAATACTACTATTCCACATTGCCAATCAAACCTTGTAGCTCTCAAATAATACTAACTTTTGCACATGTTAGTATAACCACAGATAAGCTTATCTGTGGCATAACTTACAAAATAGCTATAACCCTACACTGTGCAGCATATTCTATATATTTTTTCCAAAAGAAAATACTTCAAACTATTTGAAAATAGAAACAATAGTTATTCTACACAGAAATGAATAAAAGGGTTATAGTGACCAAATATTTTGTTTTTAACACTACGTAAAAAAAACTCTTAATAATAATAGCCACTGGCGTTACAGACCGAAAGGTCCTGAGTCTGCACCAATGCTATCTGTCCGCAGTTGGTGGAACTGCGTCCACCTGTGACGCCAGTGTGGTCAGCATTGCGCGCCACCTGGCCACGAACAGGCGTATTAGCGGCTTTCTGCACCGAGTGACGTCATGTCTTTATTCACGTGACTCCCCAGTTTTCCTCACAACGCTGGGGGCACGCCGCAAAGTGGGACTCCAGTCGGGAATTGAACCCGGGACAACGCGGTCATGAGTCCAACGCTCTAACCACTAGACTATGGTGCCCCTATTTAAGAGATATATGGGTTCTAATATTATTTCTAAAACATTCCTATAATGATTGAAATTTATTAAAATATTCCTATATTATTATTAGTATTAATGATAATATAATTGAGTAAGTAAAAAGGAGAAAAGGTAAACTTTTATTTGAAAGTAACTCTTTTCAATGTAGAAAACACATTCGATGGTAATATAGTTGTTGATGAAAGGTAAAGAATAAAATGAAAACATCGTAAGACGAGGGGAAACTTGAACTCTGGGTAACTTTTATTTATGCTACCATTTAACCTTTTCAATTTAGTTTAATTTTCCTATCTTTAAAAGTTGTTTTCATAATTGATGGCGGAACTGGCCTCCACCTACTCTAGGCCTACTTTCTAGGTGATAAAATATTTCCGGTGTACAATGCAAACATTTTATCATAACAGGAATGGTTGTTAATAAGATTATTATTATTATTATTATTATTATTATTATTTATATAATAATAATAATAATAAAATGTCCTTTTCCGGCATTGAGTATCCTGTCACACGTGTGTGTAGGGAATATTGGAAAAACTAAAATGTAAGATAACCAAAAGGAATTGATATTTTAAAATAATAAAGGCACTGTAGTTAGGATGATATATTTAATCTGAACACGATGCGAATAATTGCTTTCAACTGGCTCAAGTGTTAAGTATCTAAGGTTTTACGAAAGGGGCACAACTGAGATAGCCAGGAGAGTAGGCCCTACTAACAAACATTATTTCGAGTATTGGAAAACTGAAACTATTTCTTTTCTTATTTTAAAACACTGTTCTCAGTTGTAATGGTCGAACTTCTGCATTTTGTTTGAAGTCGGTTCTCGATTTATGTTTTTAAAAAAATAATTAAACTTCATCTTTTATCCAAAAAACACATTTTAGAATTTCTATCATACTTCCGTCAATTATTCCGTAGAGAACTTGCGGCTTTTGTTCAAATTCCGATTTCAATTTTCTATTGAACTTCCCCCTTTAATTCAAAACCCGTTTCCAATTTTTAAAATCGTACTTCCAATTTTTATTCAAAATCCGTTTCCAATTTTCCGTCAAGCTTAGCCTTTTCTCCCAAAACCCGTGTACAGTTTTCTATCAATTTTCACCTTTGTTCAAAACCAGTAAGTAATTATATTTTAAATCAAACTTTCATATTTTTCGTTTCTTGAAACTTCCGTTCAAATTTGTATCAAACTTCCGCGTTCAGAACTCATTTTCATCTCTACTGTATTTTAATTTTTTTCAAACCCCGTTGTTCAAAACTCGTTTCCGGTTTTCTATCAATAATCTATCTTTGGCTCAAAACCAGTTTTAAGTATTCTAAATATGATTTCTGTCCGTTATTCAGAAATACTTTTCATTTTTCTACAGAATTTCCATCTTTGTCCACAATTGATTTATGACAGGTCCTAGTTTCTATCAAACCTCTACGTATTTTTCAAAAGCGCTTTCTTCTGTTTTCTATCAAATATCGATCTACTCAAAACCCATTTTTCTTTAATAAAAATTCTTTAATTGGAAAAAGTTTTTTTTTCTGTTTCTTGTTCTATAGCGCTTTTTAATTTTCGATGAATCATCTATCGTTTGTTCAATTGTCATTTTCTATTTTCCATAAAAGTTTGATTTTAGTATAAATCACAAGTGTTTAAATTTTAGATTCCCTTAATAAGACAGACTTAAATTTCTATCCAAATTTTACTTATATATCTGTTAAGTACACGACATAATAAATAATAAAGAATTAACTTGCGGATGTTTAAAGATTCAAACGAACTAAATAATAATATATTGTGATTTTCTATTATTATATATTGCATTGAAATGTTCATTTCCTTGTTGTTATTTGGGTGTGAACGAAAATCGGGGTTGTTAACAAAAAGTAAAAATCTGTTTTTATTTTAAGAAAAGCAAAGACCTTAGAAAGAAAGAAGGAAATATCGGTACATATATATATAATTGCTGTTTAGATTTTTAAATAAAAGCGGTTTAGCCCATGTTTGGAAGGGACAGGCTTTCGTGAAAATCTAACCTTGATTCTTTTAAATTTTAAGGCCTTTAGGCACCTTTGGCTCAGGCCAATATAATCTTAGTAGATTAGATCCAAAACCTTCGAAATTAAAATATTGCTAGTCCAGTGATAAATTTCGCTTACTTACAAGTCCAGGAATCCGAGAATGTAGTGATATTCTAATATCCTACTTATTTTTTTCACAATGAATAAGTGAATTAAATTTTAAATACGGCAAAATTGTTGCACTAGCTTGTTTTCCCTCTGACTGAATAAAATTGGTGGTGAAAAGATCCAACCACTTGGTCTTTAAAAAATTCGAAGCATTTTTTTAAAGTGGTCAGAAGACAAAACAAGACTGTTGCCTCTTAACTTTTTACAGTGTAGTACTTCTTATCCATTTATGTATTTTTAAAAATACCATGATATTTGAAATTGTGTCTGTTTCTCTCTCTTTAGGTTGTTTATCATTAGTTCATTACGTACTGATTCATAGCGAATACACCAAGAGTTTCTTCTTTCTGCTAAGAGATGGCGGAAGCGGTAGTCTTCTAGCGAAGGCTTCCGTGCATTCAATCTTCCACTTGGAAAGCTGTGATGTGAATACGTGTGTGGTCGACAATAACCTTGCTTGTAAATACATTCATACACACACATATACACGCAGATTGATTGTGAAGGTTAGCGGTATATTTAAGATGGCCCTATGTGACACGTGACAAGCATTTTATTGCTTTTCTGAACCGTCATTTAGTTAAACATATTTTTGGTCACATATTTGGCTATCCACAGTGGTTTCATAAATTATTGTCTCGAGAACTTGAAATATGTTTATCAAATGTGGGTCTATGTTTTATATGCTGCATTTGGTATCGAATGTCTTTTATTTTATTACAGTGGTCAACAATGCACAGAAATGAGAAGTAGTTGTTCTTTATTGATTTTGGGGCGATGAATTAATTTTTGTTGATTAGCTCATGTTTTCGTGATATACAATGAGGAGTATCTGCTGACGGAGTGAGGATATCTGCTTTGTGGAAACGGCAAAAGAATTTGGAAGTTTCTTTGTACTCGAGATTACATGACATTCTTCACAAACATTGAAAGTTTGGTAGAAGCAGTACACGTGAGGCACAAAATCTTACAACTGGAGACTTTGTATAGACTCGTCCAAGTCAAGCCTAAAAACGGTTTTATTTTTAATGGTAATCTGCTTTTTTCGATCCCAGTTAGGTATGGAGCCATATAAAAGAAACTTATAGTGAAACATATTCTAAACCAGTAGCATGAACTATAAGATATATTGCGTGAATGGGCAGCGGCGTTAGAACTTTTTTATGACAGGTATCATCGAAATCTCTTGTGCCTGGCACGAAAAATGTTCTATGAAAATCATTTTTGAATCCCATCTGCCACTTTCATACACTGAATTGGGTCTTACGAAAGCATTTGTAAAAGCGATGAACCGGGATGCACCAGCACTTCAGTATCTATGTCAAAAGTTCCCAGTTCCCAAGGTTTAGTACTGACCATTAGGTGTTTGTTGTTATTTGCATTTTTTGTTATATCTCATCTGCAACTCTCCAAAAAATGGAGACGATGTTGAACATATAAACATTTAAACTTACATATAGACTACTTCTATCGAAACGAAACTTGCTACTGTTTAGGCACATTTACTTTTACCTTCAAACAAGTAAATAAAAAAATATATATTTGAGCATTACGTAAAATTAGGGTGCAATTCAGCAAAGCTCGTAACAATTTTCCAATTCCCTTGTGGATATTCAACATCAAATTAAACCTCGTAGTCCCTGCTAGTTCATGTGGAAATAATCCATATTCCATACTATAACACGAGATAACTAGTTCCAAATACGACATGATGATGATGATGTTTGGTATTCTGAATGAAAGAAGGTTCGGCTTCTGGGCAAGGTGAGGGATGGTGATTTACCGATACCTTCCATTGAATGAAGATAACGTTCTAAGGATCTACAGTTTAATGTGGACTCAAGAGAATGCTGTAAAATGGATAAATAGAATAATTCTTACCTTCTATTATTTTTCCTCCTATGAGCAGTGTGGTTATCCATTTTCAAAAATCTCATCATCATCTCATCTTTCGTCATTGATGTGTTGCACCACAATCGAACGTCCTGCTGCGGGAGCATTTCTCCTACTCAACCCTACTTTGTCAGGAAATAAGTCGAAAGCCGAAGGTGTATGATCAACTGGGTACGTACGTACATCCCAACTTACCATAACTATTTGGTAACTCATGCATCAATTTTTATAGTTGTCTTCTCTTTTTTTTTATTTCTATCCAATTCTAACCGAATAGAGACTCGTACTTCGAATTACACATATAATAAACGACGTCGTTAACGAACTGTTTATGTCACTGACATATTGAAAAATATGACGATCGTAAAACAACAATCTAAAAATCGAAAGAACAATAATCGCGAATGACGTGACATGCGCCAAGATAGCGATCAAAGAATAGAATGCGATTCGCGATACAGCATTGTAACTACAGATCTAAATTATTTTCATTTCAATGAAACATTTTTTTGTCTCCAAAATTTCATGTTTTAGAACTTGCGTCTGTTCTTTTACAAGTTAAACAAGAGAGCTACTTTAAATAGGATCGAACTATAGGTAGATAACTATTTCCAGATTAATGTAGAGCGAATAATATTATTACAATACATGTTTCGATTTCTTCAACATGAATGGTTAAGTAGAATGAGCAATTTGCAGTGTATTGCAAGCATGAAAGGTGAATCTCTGAATCATGGCTTTTAAAAAATTATGCTCGTTCGTAGTTTTTCAGGACGTTTACGTTGTATGGTTTATGAGATGGTGTGACACAAAGTATCGAATAGAAACAACATATAGAAATCTTTGTAAATTAGCTTATTGCACGTTCATTCATGTTCGTATAATTTGCAGCGTCTTATTCTAAAATATAATAACATTAAATATTATTTTATGGTGAAATGCCTCAATTCCTTTACTTACAGCGTCCTATTGTCGACATGGGGTCATAAAACTTTAATTTTCCATGGCCCTTCCATGCAGGCAGATTGGCAAGAATGAAAAGAAAAGAGTACGAAAGTGTGATGCTTGTAAGAACAGGTGAGAATCATGAGGCGCGTTCCCGTGGGTAGTCCCGTGCTGATAAACCGGAACGTTGTAAAAGTATAATTTCATAAAATATTTTGTTCTGTTAACGAAACAAGAATGGAAGAACGTCAAAAGGAAAGAAAGCAATCGACCTTTTTCTTCCTCGCGTGTTAGGTTCCGAACAGACGATCATACCTGTACAGTTTCCAGATTCATGTTCAAATAAATGTAAGAAAGATGTGAACATATGAGTTCTCAATGTCTTGAACATGTTGACATCTGTGTTAGGTATTAGTGAGACTAATTTCTTATTTATATTATATTTCTTTAAAAAGCAAAATGCCCTGAGGGTGTTGACTTCTAACGTATTTGAATAGGTAAGATTTATGGATGAAATTATACGAGACATTTCTAATTCAAATTTTACATATTCATAAAATGGAGTTTTATTAATATGTAATCACTACAAATCATAAGCAAGAAAACATCTGTAATTTACTATTTTAAATAGGGAATGCAAGATTACGTAGTTCCTGCTAGGTGGCAGGAGAGTGTGTGATTAAATTTTCTGTAGTGTTTCTTCTCTTCTAAGTGACGTTCACAAGATGTAACAGAAAATGTGTGTTTTGCATTATGCTCAAGTGGAATAATAACATTGTTGTTTTAAGAAACTTCTTTCAATCCTTAAAATTAAATGTTAAAACAAATGTTCACAAATACCTCCAATCTATCAGCAAAAGTTCCTATTTTGCCTTGTTGCATACATTTGATGTTTTTTCCTTCTGAATTTTTGTACAGTCAGACTATACACCACATTTAAAGCGCACAAGCGTAAAGCGTCCTTTCATCTATAAACAAAAATGAAGAGAAAATACAATAAATTGGAAGTCTATAAGAACAATATTTCTGACCCGGTCGACCAAATTAAGAAAACATGGCTGTAATGCTACCCCTTACGTGAATAGGAAAATATCGTCGGGTCTACCAGTATTATGTTCATCCTTTCCCGTGCTGCTCAAAGGCGTGGTGGTAGCGTAAGGATTTAAGCACTAACGGAAAGTTGCACAAAGACATGCAATCACACGTGTTACATTTACACTAGATACAAAGTTTATAATTTATACGTTTTCGGATCAATGTGTGACTTTGCCTTACTTCAATGGCCTACACAGTCCCCGAATCTCAATCCTATTGAACATCTATAAGAAAGAAATGGTGCATTTCAGACTTGGAAGATTGGTGCAAATTTCAGACTTAGAAAAATCCATCGGACATTTTCTGTGAGTGTGAGTGTAGAAATGTTAATTTCTAAATGAAAGGCATGAACAACATAACTTGAATTTGAATTTTATTTATGGCCTTTAGGCAACTGAGGCTCGGGCCGGGATAGAGGAGGGCTAAAGATTCGGAAAGTGATAGCCATCGGGACATTTGCATGAGGAAAACATATCAGTCAGGATAGTCTGCCGCTGGACCGAACCCACTACCTCCTGAATCTATGCCAATGCTCTACCACTGAGCTATTGCGGCTCGGTGAACAACATAGCTGAAATCATTGTGTAGCTTCTACAAATTCATCAGGAATAGTTATAACTTACCCGGTAGATGACTCTAATATGTAATACGTAGTATGTGAGTGTTCACGTACTGAGATAACCGAAATAACATAACAGTGAACGATATTTTATTGAACATCGAAGCTGGTTGTTAACATATAGTCCCGAACAATAATATACTCTTGTTCAAAGAACACTGTCTCTACATCATGGAATCCGTCTTCAAGTAGCACGTGTTCTGTGAACAAAAAGCGAGGAGTTAAAATACAGCAGTTAGCTTTTTAAAAAAAAGTCACCTATCTGGACTATTAAAGTTAATGATTAGAAAAACTACTTTTTTACGGGCAACCAATGTGCACATCTTATTCAGCTTATTGAAAATCATTACATTGCTCCAATTAGCGTAAAATGTAACATGAAACAGTCAACATTGTGGTTATGTATTTTTTGTTGAGATGACAAAAGAAAAATCACTGTTCTACACTTGTGTGTGGGAAATAGATCTGTGATTGAGTCTGAACGGTTTACTTCTGCAATGGAAATAGCTACAATCTTTTATCTTTGGCGGTGTGTACGTACTCGTGATTTTTGTGTTCAAAATAAAATACATTCACATAAATCTTCAAAGGAAAATAGTTTTTGTTAAAATGTTCACAACATTTTGTATTATATTTAATTTGGGATACTTTTTAGATGTTTTTTTTTTTAAATTTATCTAAAAAGAAGTAAAGTTTTACGAGTATTTATTGTGAGTCTATCTATCAGTCTGTGTTCTTTTATACCTTCTGCATTTCTAAAATGGATTTGAACAAATAAGAATAGTCGTCCAATACAAATTAAAGATTCGCTTTTCTTTGGTGTGCACTTCACAAACTGAAGTCCAGTTTTAAAGGAAAATAACGTTATTTAACAACTCTTAGTCAATCAAATATACGAAAAATAGTTGACATGTACTTACCATGAAGGAAACGGGAGAGACGCATGAGTTGTTTTAAACATGTGACTATGTATGAAACTTTCAAGAATGTTTCTGTTATTCTCTTAATAAATATTTATTAGCTTTTTCATCAGTGTATTGAAAATTGTACAGTAGCAGCAATTACCTGTTGTTTGATTCAAAGATTTCTCACGTTTAATGATAACGTGAGTTTCGGAAATATGTACAAAAATGTCCCAATATATCATAAGCAGGTTGATAATGAAATACAGCGACAAAGTGCGCAGGCGGATTCCTGACCCCCAAAACAAGAATATATATTAAAAAATAAAATAGTATGTGTTCAATCCAGCTTCCAGTTTGTAGCCGAAAATCGACTCCTTACAGTAGTAAATAAAATGAACTATATTTGCCGATAAATCAGAAACGATACACTAATTAATATATAATTTTGCTTTAGGAGGAATTTATTTGTATTAACGCGGTAAATATTAAGCGTAGAACTTAAAACGTGACGTCAAGATTAAACTATTGTTTCTTTAGTGAGGAAGAAAATGACTTCATCATCAATTCGATAATATTAACGTATTTTTTTCTTAAATGAAACTTTAAGCTTTCATGCATAGACAAAAATAATTTGGTTACTGTTGTCCAATGCAGAAGAACCAAATGTTTGATTTTCAACATTACATCGAGAATCTCTATTGTAATTTTAAAACGTATGAGCTGAAATTAATTCTAGCACATCCCTTTAGAGATTCAAACTTTAGTATGTTAAAATACTTGCATTTTAAATTCCAGCTAACAATTTAATTTGCATATATTTTTGTGTATTGTTTCTCTTATTTAAATCTTCAGTTGGAATGTTTTAATATTTTATTATAATAAAGTTTGAATTTTTATATGGATATACTTGAAGTATTTATATGGATATTCTTGTCTTATAAATGAAATATTGGTTCTCTAAGTACTGTTGAAAACCAAACATTTGGATCCAAAAACAAACATCCTGCATTGGATAACGGCAACCTATTTTTTTTTTCTGTGTGACGATTTTTTATAATTAAAGATTTTCTTCGGGTTTTACGTCATGTATTTTTTGTTCATTGATAAAAACTTTAACAAAGATGACAGTTACAAATTAAATCAAATCTGGACATCTACAATTAGAAATTTCAAAACCTAATCATAATATCTCCGAGAATATCGACGGATAAGTCGTTGAAACAATTATAAGATAATAGAATAAATAAATAAAATAGAAAAAAAGTAAACTTAATTAATTGCTACAAAAAGTAATATAGTACTCTGTTTAATGTTTTGTTAGAATTGTCCCAATGGTAAGAAAAACAAATGAGTAAGACAAAAAGCTCGCAGCTCAAAGTTTCTCTTCGGTTCTTCATTTTCTCTTGAAGAAGATGGCCTCCGCAATTTCCTGTGTGGGTTTGTTCTTGGCGAAGACGTTGTTGTGTTTGTCTCGGCAGCCTTTGCTTTCGTCTGTTGTGTATTGATTTGTAGTTAGAGGCAACGAAGGAAAATCTGACCACAAGGCTTTAAGCTGTCCGAGGTCAGACGAGGTCATCGCTTCCCTCTGACAGATTCATTAGAGGGCGTTTCACGTCAAGAAGTCAAAAGAGACCATGTCAATAACCGCATCTCTTTAGCGGAGTAACTACGCTTCTTCCCTCTGTGCAGTGCTTGTTAACACGTTAGAACTGTTGCTTGCTGACAGCATTTTCACTTAGCAAAAGATGTTCGCACATTTTCCTTTGTTTTTTTTCTTACCAGCACTTACTAATTGCAGGTACTTAGAGAAAACGTTAAAGTTAACTCGCAGGTCTCTGAGCAAGAGAAGACCGCATTGAAACTGATAGTGCTGTGACTGCAATTGCCTCTTCGCATTGACTTTTTGGTCTATTAAAAAGAATTCTTCGAAGATTGCATGGTATCACTAATTTTAAAAGCGAAAACAAAATTATGAATCCAGAATATTTACATTATCGCAGTGCTTGTCAATAATTCTGTAACACTTGTCGCACGTGTGGTGCGGCCACATCGTTTTTCCCCTTCCATGGTGATGAAAATATATTCTTTTGTTAAAATGAACAAATCTCAATGGCCCATAGGCGCTTATCAGTTAGAACAAGAGTTATAACAGACGCATGTAAATTACAGACTTGCAAGTTGCACATAGGCCTATCTCGTTTACTTAATTTTGACATTACTATATTTTAAAATAAATATTTAAAATTCAGTGATTGAGTTATGAGACAAAGGAGTCCAAAAGTACTAGAACGGATATGAAAGAAGACTTCTAGCATTACTGTACTGTTGTAGCAAATAGATTTTTATACAATGTTCACCTTCTGCTGACAGTAACTTGAGCTGTGTTTTCCACAGTATTTGAAGCTAACTAGGAACATTTTACTATTTTTTCACGGTATTTCAAGTTGACTATAAATAAGTTATTTTACCATTTTTGTCAACTAAATGGTCAAGTTCACCAAGTAGGGCCTACTGTGTTTAAATTTACTGTACGGACTGGTACAAATATTCGTTTCGTCGGTTTTCGGTTTTTAAATATGCGAAACTGCTTTTTAAAATTTTGTTTCTGATTTAAATTGTTTTACCAAATATTGATTTTATGTGCAAAACGCGGCTTTGGGTTTTACATCAAACTTCGATTTCGGTTCAAACCTCAGCAGTAACGTTTACTGACAAATTTTCCTTAACTGCATTTCTTTGAAGAAAAAAAGAAAAAAAACATTTAAAAAAATCGTGATTTTAGAGAATAAGCAAAATATCGGTGTTGAGGCTTCGTTATATATGAAATCCGGTTACAACTTTCGAGGAAGCAGTTTTGTACATCTCTAAACTCCTAATAGGTCTATCGAAAGAACTTAGCTCCATATCGCATTTACAAGGCTTACCAACATATGGAAGGGGAGAAGAGGAAAATGAAGACAACTTCATAACTTTTCCTTTGCTCTCTCTCGTACTTTAACTTGATCCCTCTGCCCTTCACTTCACCAACTCGAATTCTAACTCTCGAGAAGATGGTTTTAGTTTATTACCGTACCCTCTTTAATATTTTCACAGGCACCTCTTGATCTTCTTAGGTTGAGAATATAAGACCCAACCTTCTTGTTAGCATCTATACGTACTTGACTTGAGAGAATTACATAACCTTCTCATTTACTTCCATCGTGAAATGTGAAAGCATTATTACCTGTTGTCAGAATAGTTTAAAATGGTTAATTGAATTAGCATTTGTTTCGATAGATGGAAAAGTCCATAGCTACGATATTGTTGATTTTGAGATGTTCATGATCACACAAGCATGACTATCTACTTAATAAACAAATGATTCCGTTTCCATCTGTCAGACAATCCTTTGATGTATGAGCATATCATATTATTCATGGTATTTCTACGTAATAACATTAACTTTTTTAACTCGTATTTTGTTAAATTTGATTAAATAGTTGAAGGGCATGGGGCAAGATAGTCCTATGTTACACTTTCGTGATTTTAAGAAAAATAGGAATGAAGGTTTCAAAAATAAATCCATAATTCAGAATCAAAATTTTTCTCGAAAATTCTTAGTATAAAGTAATGTCCCATATTCCATCTTTCATTTACAATATTAATTGTTTGGAATTACGCCTAAGTTATTGAATACATTTGAAGAATTTTAAAGCAAATGTTCAAAATTATGGTGTAGGTTTCTCTACGTAATTTTTTATACGTACTGTTCGTAGAGGCTCGTTTTAAAATGTTAAAGAAAAATTACTTCGAAAGTGCAGAACATTAATATTCTTTTTCATTTTAGGTCCCTTGATAGCAAAGCTATAGCAAAAGGGAGCTTCTATTCGCGCTTATGGTGTCCATCCGTCCGTCAGTGTCCAGAAATTAATATCAGGAACTACGAGGCGTAGAGAGATGCGTGAGGTGTTGGAAAGGTCTTGATCAGACTAGCTCAGAGCCGCCAGAACAGTCTTGATTGATGCAAAAGTTCAGTGTTGCAAACCCATTTTAAAAAACAATCAGCTATTCAAATTACTTCCATTCAGTTAGACTTAACTACGCCAAACTTAACATAAACATTATTCGACACAATAGAAAAGCAATTTGAGTTTTCTCTTACCTAAGCGCAACACCTGTCAGTGTTTCCAGCATATTTTATAAAAAAATAATGCTTGCGTGGATGAAATTCTATCAAGGGACCGGAGTCTTTTCGATTGTTAGTGAAATGTTCCCTGGGAGTTCTTTTAGTAAATTAAGTTATATTAGAATACTTAACCTTTCCGATGTTGATGCAATTTAATATAAGCAAACCAATTTCCAACGATACTGAATAACTCTGATCGGAATTCTTACGTCACTAATAGTAGACTGAACATAAAGTGATCTCAATACTTTCATCCTGATAAATCAGGTGAGTAGATAAAGTTCATCCTTAGATTGCAATTCCCGATCTGATATTTTTATATCTAAACCTATTATAGAGACAATGAATACCATGACATATAAATCTGGACCAAGATACTGTATATTATATCATTATAACCAACCATGATATGTTACATCTGTAAAATACACCACAGGTTCCAAGGACATATTTCATCTTGATTCGTATCACATATAATTCTCATAAATACCTTTAACACACTTGAATCCTTCCTACTACTGTTCTATAAGAATACACTAATTACTCGATGAATCCTTGGAAAAACATATCAACATTTTAAGTATGTAAATTCTTCCTTCGTAACCGAATCCTCAACAATTAATATTTACTTCGAAACATCTTAAAAACAACACACAATCTCATCAGCGTGCGAAATCTTATACATCCTTTCCGTACTAATCCACCTGACATCAACAAGTAGAACTGCAGCCCCAACTTGTGTAATTCTAACGTGCTCCTTTGTGTTAGCACCAATTTTACATTTAGCAAGTGCCAATACCAGCAATTAGACGCAAGTGTTCAATATAATACGCAACTCAACTCAACTCAAGCTTGGTATGTAGGTGCCTTGTGGCAAGATAGTCCAGTGCCATATGCATTGTTCTTTTACGTTTGACACTTAATGTAATCAACTATTCTTTGTCATCCACACAAATAGGCTTTATAATCTAAGAAATTATTACACAATGAGAAAATTCTCTTCTCGATTAAAAGCTATTACCAATATTTTACATAGAACCACTTCAAGAAGATTCGTGCATTACATTTCAGCAATACAGTCCTCAGCCGCATTATATTTAAAATTCTTAAACTTACCTCACTTTGCGTTTCTCCAGAAGATTCTGCTTCTTGACTGGTACAAAGTAACTCTTTAATAGACTTATATCTTCTACGTTAAATAAAATCCTTTTTCTCTGTCTAATTGTGCGGGAATCCGAGACGATGCTTCAGAATTGGACGTTTTTGCTGAAAGTTTTTCATAGAGTCTCTGGGGCAAGAAGGAACTTTAGAGCATATGTCGGCATTTATGAAAATATTTCGAAACCTGATAGCGGCAGTCAATAGTGCCATGTATGAGCATTTGCAACAACCGTTAGCTCGTTTATTACTAAAGTGTGGCATAGAACTATCTTGCCCCATGCCCTTCAGTTCTTCTCAGTATATCTCTTATTGTTTTTAGATGCCCTTGTGCCATGCGCTGTCTCATGACATCATTGAAGAAGGAAAACCAAGTAAAAAAAAAAGAAATATAAATTTTAGTAAAAACAAACTAAACTACTTTGCTGATAGCCTTGGCCATGGTCTGCCAGACGGTTTTAAGTCAAGTATAGTGTTGCGAAGTCAAAGAAACGCCTCTTCATGCCGTGTGTCTTGCTTTCCAGGCCGCAGTCTGCTACTTCCTCATTTAAGTAGCACCCAAATCGTTCTCATGAGTATTTACAGAACCTATTGGATGTCAAAACCGGGAACACTTTCATGGAAAACGAGAGTGTTAACCACACAACTAGACGGAAAATCACAAATCTTATTATTACTCTTAATGATTAGCTGTCCCCCACGTGGTTTTGTTTTCATTGCAACAAATAAATAAACAAAAATAAAAATAAATATCATATTCATGATTTTGCTAACTAAATTTGGCGTTTGAAACTTCTACAGATGAAGCTTAGGCCTAACATAAACGGCGTATTTATTCGTATGTCATAGTTTAGGAAGTTTCCAACTAAAAAATGAAACCTTATTAAATACTTAATTTTTATATAATATAAAATTTTTAAATTAAAACAGCATATGTGAAAAATCTTATTACAAATTCATTTTACAATCTAGTACAAAGTGTCATGCTTACTCTTGACTTACGTTTACTTCTGCTTCTTTACCTCCCGACTACTATCATGGCCTTGTTAATGTAATATTTACTAATCTTAAGTTCATTATTATTCTATAAAAAGGGGAGAAATCACTTTCTATCAGCAATCAAACCAAGAATTGGGTACTTCCAGAGTTGGAGGAAGTGATTGAAAATTTCGTCAAGATGTATCCTTTAATACTCTCTTTACGTAATTGATTGAATATTGAATTGTTATTAACGTCCTTAATTAGCTTGTTGAGCTTCTAAGGACCATTCAGTTCAATGAATCCCCAGCGGGAATTGAACCTGTGACCACACGCACAGAAAGTGAGTGCGCTAATCTCTCGTCTACTCTTCACGTATTGTACGTAGGTACATCTTTTAGAATTACGTTCTCTTTCACTTACTCATACAAACGTACACGTCTTTGCTCTCGAAATTGTGTCTACTTCATTACAACAAATCTTCCCAAATGCTCCACTGAGCTTCTCTAATCTTTCGGTTCCACCCGAATCCTCACTTCATTTATTACCACTAGTCACTACTCTCCCCTCCTCTATTTTAACCCCCCTCCCCAACTTCTATCGTTCACAGCAATAGGTTTCCGTTTCCACATACTCACTTCACACATATACATGCACTCATCGTAAAAGAATGCGTTAGTATTACATGACATGATGCCTGGCTACTAGGTTACAAATACAACAGTCCCAAGTGGGTCGAGGGATGTATGGGTGTAGAGAAAAGGGGAGAGGGAAACAAGCTCTCCCCTGATGTTTGTATCGCTTTTCACAGTTAATTTGCTTTTGCAATGTCCTTACGAGGAGTTAGGGATTCGGCTGATGCTGGAGAGGGGAGTAGCAAAGCGAATGATGCTTGTGATTTGAGAGTCCAGCTTTGTACTAGTATCACGCTGTTGACACACCACAGCAGTAAAAGGGTGTATTTTTCGGTTGGTATGTTGTAATTAAATTACTCAATTCCTGTTAAGCGGACATAAAACATTTCATGTAGTATTGTTGGATGGAGGATCAGGATCAGAATCACAAGCGACGATCTTTTATGACAAGAGTAGCTTAGTTTAATATAATATAATAAAGAGACTTAAAAATACGTACGTACAGTTAAAGTAGCTTAATTTAATTCGGTTGTGTTACTCATAAATTTATTGTATTCGGTATTATATCGTTGAATGTCTACTGTATCACCAGTTGCTCTATATAATTAGCTTACACAACAGAAGTAATACATAGTCGTACCGATTTCAATTTTTACTGAATTATATTTACTTTTTATGGTCTGTAAACTTGCAGTTATGGCCTATCTATGATCGTCATTAGTATGAAGGATTGCGTCCCTCTGCGAGCACATTTTCCGAACACATATATAACTCTATCCGATATACCAGCTTGATATTCATCTGTTAAACCAAGGATTAAATTTCGAAACCTTGGGCTCGAACACGAGAAAAGGGATAAATCTAATTCGTGGTCTTTAAGTTTAGTGACGATAGTAATTTTCATGCACAATTTGACTATAGTAACGGTCCGAAAACATTTCTTTTTGCACTGATTACTTAGCATCAAGAACGGTAGTTCTTCGAGTGACGCTGACAAAGGACTCTTTTAGCAGCACTCAATGTATACAGCTAATTTCGGATCTAGCGAACTAAAAGTCCGATTTTGATGCCTTGCATTTGGAAGCTCTTTGAAAGCACTTCTGAAAGAAAAAGTCAGAATTTCACATTTCTGATGATCGCACTGACCCCAGACCATATGGGGGGGACCGAAACTCCGGGATCGTAATCTACGTTTCAATACCTTTCAAACGATGTATTTCCCATGTCTAAATCGGTGAAGGGGTTCAAAAATTATTACTTTTTTTTTAGCCGAATCACAGAATTGTCAAAAATGATTGAAAAGTGTGTCTGTTCTTCTGTCTGTCTTTTTGCTTTAGCCAAAAATGGTTGGTACAACGGGGTTTTGAGGGTCAATTGCGGACCTCATAGAGGTAAATTGATGCTTATTTTTTTAAAAAGGGAGTTACCGTTTCCAAGATACGGAGCCTACTTTCGTCCAAAATCGACCTTTTCTATGAAGACTATGCACTTTTTTTAATAGGCATCCTTACAAAATAAGTGATATCAGTACAAAATACCTTCGGAGTAAATGGAGTTCCGCCATAGTGACAGAAACAAAGTCACTCACAAAATGAATATTACTTCTTCTGTGAGTAGAATTCTTGCGTCACTCTTTCCTTTACCCCGACAGGGTTTCTGTACTGATATGTTAATACAGAACATAATGGAAGGGAAAAAGATAAAGGAAAATAGGTAACAAGATTACAAATAATTAGTGTAGCGTAAGATAAGAATAGTTTGAACATATTGACTGTAGTATAGAATATATGTATAGCATAAATTAAGGTGTAATGAGCGTTCCAGGTCATAATGTCCAAAGCAAAATGTCCAAAAGGAAAAAATGTCCAACGGAAAAAATGTTCGAAACAAAAATGTCCAAACTAAAAATGTTCCAAACGAAATTGTCCAATGTAAAAATGTCCAAAGTATAAATGTCCAAAACAAAAATATCCAAAGTAAAAAATGTCCGAAACTAAAATGTCCAAAACAGAAATGCCCAAAGTTAGAAAAGTATCTAAAACAGAAACGCCCATCGTGAAAAATATCCAAAACAAAAATGTCCACAAACTTGCAGTTCGAAATCGCCAATCGTGTGAAATGTATTGACTTTATAACCGGAACTAGGAACTGGAATAGTGTTAAAGAAGAAATATCTATAAGTACACATACAATTGTTCTATCATGGTGATGTAATGGATAGCATAATAGACAAGAAACTGGAAGATCCGGGTTCGAGTTTCTTGAGAAAAAAAAAGAAATAACAGAGATTAGGTTAGTTCGACTCGACAGTTAGCTTTCGTAAAGGACACCCGCTCATATACTAAAGAAAGGTCGTTATGCTAGTCAATGACGAAGAAATAGAGTACTGGTTATTAAATTTTGCTGTAGGTGTTGTATGGTTTGAACATCATTTCTTCATCACGATACGTATACTCTGTAAAATTACTTATTTAGTTCAGCCATATTGTGTTCTTGTACATGATACTAATGTGACAAGAACTACATATGTGAATTTAAGAAATCCCTAACAATTAGTACATTAAAACCTCGTTTATTCGGAATGATTTTTGAAAGAATCTGAACTGATTTTTGGTCACTTTCAAAGTACCTGTACATTGTTTACAAGTGAGAGCGTTGAATACATTCTCGGCAGCATTGTACCGTTGTACTGTATATGCTTTATTAAAATACATTTGTCAATTGTAAAATAAACCATTTTGTTACAGTATTTATGTATGTGAAAGAGTTTATAACATGAAAAAATCTTACATTTGTTTTTTCCTGAATTTCGTTTATGCGGAACGGGTCCGTACCCTTCAAGTCCGGGTGAACGAAGTTTTAGTTTATGGTAAAGAAATAAATGGATATGGTGATTGCATGAATGTGAGACGTAATGCATAATTTTTCATATTTCAGATACGGAAACCATTAACTAATTTTGTGTCAACATAATGCACAAATAGGGGCTACTTCTCTCATTCCATTCTATGTCCTTCTACCTCTTTCACTATTTTTTATGAGGAGCCTTTGAAGCCTCGCCACCAACCGTCATATGCAACTCCCGCTAGACGGTTACACCCTCACTCTTGTAAACATAGAGTCACTTTGATCTCTTTCAACCTCCCCCCAGAAAATTTTTCCTGAAAGAAACACTGACTGCATGATTTTAATCATAGTAACGGGACTTTCCGGCAACCCAGCATACGCTTTCATCGATACACTAAGTTTTGTATACGTCTACATTAGGTACTGGGACAGATAATAGAGGTGCTCCATGCGCTGAAGTTATCAATGTTGACAACAAATTTCAGAATTTTAATATTCATAATTACTCTTACACTGTTGCCCAAATTGATATTTAGCTACTTGAACAGGTCATAGAGATACTTCGGGCTCCGCAGGTGCCGCTGTTGTCAGAGTTTCCAACCAATTAAAAAAATATATGATATTTCAAATTGTTCCCTACCATTGGACGTACATGCACCAAACTTGTTTCTACTAGAACTGGCCATATGATTACTCTACGACTAAGGAACAGCGACACTGAAAACTAGGACAGATTACCAGAACCGAAACAATCTTTAACCTGGCCCAGTACCTACGAAACATGCATGTAAAATTTGGTATAAATCAATATTCATATATTTTAAAAGACCTTTTAATTAGTTGGCAATAGTGACAACTCAGTCAACTTAAAATTCCTTTATGATCTACTCCTTGATCTAAGGAACACGTATGCAAAATCTACATGAAAACAATGCACGCTTGTGAACATAGAGTCACAGAGACAAAAACTTTCTGTTTTATATATAAGATTCACCCTTGCTTTGCTGGGGGCGCTGCCCCCAGACCCCTGGCAGTGACTGAGCCCCCGAACCTGGAGCTTTCGGGCACGGACCCCTCTGTACTTTTTATCGTAACGTTAGCTCCAGTGCATTCGGGCTGTGCATACGTTTGCAGCCATATTAGATTCAAGATGCCGCCATTTTCATCACCTCGTATATTACCCTAACCTTCTCTTCTCGTATCTCTTTATCAAATTTGGTAGTTTACGGAAAATATTTCAAAAAACAACGACGATATAAAATTATATTTATTCAACATTATCTCTGCCGTAAGAAACCGAAAATGCATTAAAAACATTCAAGTACATGGATCGGAGTAGAAATATGTTGGTTTGGTAGAAATTGTGCAGTATACACCGACGATATAGGAAAGAGTCTATTTTTTCAAGATGGCGGCCGAAAGTACTGAAAATAAATAAAATCCATTGAGGCACAGCTACATCGCTTTGAGTTGAAATATGTTGGTTTGGTTGAAATATTCCCATAAACACCGAAGATGTAGGGAAAAGTCAAATTTTCCAGATGGCGGCCGGTGGTACCGAAAATATATGAAAACCATGGATTTAAGCTGCTCTGAGTCGAAATGTGCAGGTTTGGTCGAGATATTCCCATAAGTACTGAAGATATAGGGAAAAATTAATTTTTTTCAAGATGACGGTCGAAAATAGCTCAAATACATGGAATCCCTGAAGTACAATCGTGCTGGTAGAAAATACTTGATGCACGACGTTCTGAGTTGAAATACGTTTGTTTGTGTGAAATATGCCTAGTCGGCAATATTGGATTCAAGATGGCGACTTTTTGATCATTTAATGCGTTTCTCGTAACCTAACATTGATAATTTACCTTCACGCCAAATTTCAACTCAATCTTGGTGATAACCCTTCATACAAGATTTCGTTTCCCTGGCTTCAGTGATTTAGAAAATGGGTTTTGGATTAAAGATGGCGACTTTTTTTTAACGATTTCTTATAATATCGTGACCTATGTGTGATGGTACACTTTCATACAAAATTTTATTTTCCTAGCTCGAACGGTGTGGAAAATGGTTTCTGGGCGGCCATTTTAAATCCAGGATGACGACGTTTTCAAAATGTAATATTTTCCTAAACTACGGTAGGCTACTCGTGATAATACACATTTATACCAAATTTCGAATCCCTTGCTCAAACGGTGGAGAAAATTGGATCATTTTGGATCCAAGATGGCGTCTTTCGACACATTTTGTAATATTTTCGTAGCCTATTCATGATTATACAACTTCATACCCAATTTCGTTTCATCAGCTCCAGCGGTTTAGGCTTTGTACTCTATAAAACAATTGGTTTGGCGTCCATTTTGGATCCAAGATGGCGACTTTTTCAAAATGTCGGATCTTCCCTGTTAGCTACTCTTAGTTATACACCTTCATACCAAATTTGGTGTTTCTAGCTTCAGTAGTTTGGACTAGAAATTTTGATCAGTGAGTCAGTGAGTGAGTCAAGTTAGTGATCATAGATAGTTTTATATAATGTGGATTTCTGTTAGGGCAATACTTATATTTTGTTTTATTTGAACCTATTTTCATTTGGGCGTTTCTGGTTCCTTTGTATTGACCATTTTTGTTTGTACAATCTTGCTTTGGCCTTTTCATTTAGGATTTTATTTTTTTTGGACGTATTCTCATTTACAAATTCGTCACTTTGGATTTGTGTTTCGAATATCTTTGCATTGAACGATTTGGCGTTTGGACTTTCTTGTTTTGGATATTCTTTACTTTGGGCATTGTTGCATTGGACATTTTTATTTTGGACGTTTTTAACTTTGGATATTTTTATTTTGGACACTTTTTTACTTCGGGCATTTTTGTTTTGGACATTTTTGACTTTGGACATTTTCATTTTGGACGTTTTTGACTTTGAACATTCTGGTTCGAACATTTTTTTGTTTTGGGCACTTTTTACTTTGGACATTTTTGTTTTGGACATTTTTACTTTGGACATTTTTGCTTTGGACATTTTGCTTCGGACATTTTGACTGCGCACCGTAATTACATAGCACGTCACAATGCCTCGATAAGTACTATCCAGTCATGCAAGATTAATATTTCTAACAGTGACGCTTCTATTTCGCTCCTGTTACATCTATGTTGAATTTTATTTCAGACCACTTCCACACGCCAAAGAGAACTTGTAACGGCAACCTTACCAGTCATTGACTTGGGTGCGATTAAATTATGGTTTATTGATGTACGGGGGGATATATAAAAGGTAGCCTAACGATCTTCGTTCTATTTAACGAAAGCCAAACAAAATTATCTAATAAATCATCAGGTTAGGATTTGGGGTAGTATCGAAAAGACATCCCGGTTTGAAATGAAATTAATATGTTTAGGATTACTTTATGTATAAATATTGTGCTCAACTGATATAACGGGGTTTACTAAAGTAAATACAACGAGGAAATTAGAAGTGCTACTTTTTCTGTATTCTGATTATATTGGGTATGAGACGTAAAATTCAAATAGGAACATTACGTAAGCTACGAGATGGCAAAGTAAAATACTGTATATGATATAATTATACTGTATGGATATAATTAAATGATGTAATAACTAATATAAACCAATATAAACCTGTACACAAGAATAATCCAAAGTTGATGCAGAGCTGAGAAATTGTAATACGATAATCTGTTGAGAATCAATTTCCCTCTTTCCACTACAGTTCTTTGTTTTGTGTTTGATCGAAATGTATGTATAATGATGCTCGGTAGAGGTCAATCAAAAATGCTATGAATGTCATATCTAGGAACCGCAAATACAGATCAAAATCCTGAATGGAAATTAATATAAAACTGCAATTGTATAATTTTTGTATCTAGTCAAGGTGAAGCAGAAAATGTTTTAAGGGAGAATTAAGTTATGATTTATGTATGCGAGACTATAGAACCGAGATACTAATTACACAAATCTATGTAAAGTATTGTTACTGGTTACCTTGATAGAGAACTAAGAGAACTAAAGAGACTTTAAGAACACGTTCTTATGAAAGTAAATTGCTTAAAGCAACATTACCAGTTTTTTATTTCGACGCTCGACTTAACTGCTAGAGTAACTTTTCGTTACTCTAGGCCAGGTTTATAAAAGCTGGGTGTCGCCTCACCCGTTGTGCACAAGCCCGGGTTCCCCCAAGTAGGCACTTCAGTTCATGACGTCAGGTGGAACAAAGAGTACACGCCCTGATCTTCGGAGTAAAGAATCTCATGCAAAGATTGAACAGCCGGATAATAATAAATACTAAACATTGAAATACTTATATCGTCTGTTATTGAATTAGGTATCGTCTATTACAAACTTTCCACATATTTAGCCACCATGTGTAATACTAACAGTGGTATTAAATTCCTTATCACAAGCTACCAAACTGAAAATCGCTTAAACTAACTAGAAGGTAGTAAACATCATGTCTAAAATATTGCATAAGCCTGTGGAAAGAAACTTCACACAATAAGAGTCAAAATAGCCACCAAAACAAATTACATGAAAGCAGAGCTTGAAAACTCCACTTCTGAGGAATATAAAACGTGTAAAACAATTCCTATGTAAATCAATTGAAAATGCATAGGATAGCAGGGATGATCAACATCCTTAAGATTGAAACTGGAGTAACATTGACTATAGTAGTAAAATACAAAGCATTTACAACTGTTATTGGAAGTAATATAATTAGTTCTGTAGGTATAATGCATACGTAAAAGATATGTTGTATGCATTATGGCAGCAAGTTATTTTCTGATGTACGTATGTTACATTAGAATGCCGACTGGCATTCTTTATAATATTCGGAATGCAGTAAACATTATACAGCCTTGTGACATGTGTTACATCAGCATTTCAAGCCCAATGCTTCACACGGGAGTTACCTGTTGTCTCGAAATAAGAAAGAGTACTTTTAACATGAAATAATCTTCGTTTCGAATATGTCTATTTTATTTTTTCTCTGTATAGATATTTGGACGTTATTATTAGGTGTAAATAGTTAAGGTCTTCTAGAGGAGAAAATCGGAATCTCTTCGAAACTCTTAATTTTAAACCCTTAAATCCGATTATCGACTTTTTCCGTTATCAAACTTCTTCACAATTTGTTCTATGCATTGTGACCGTAATTTTATCGTAAAAAGGAAATTTTAGAGTGGGACTACGATATTAATAAGCTAATGAGACTAAATTGTTGTGGGTGATTCTAGTTAGAATCTTTATTACAAATAGATAGATAAACAGATTGAAGCTATTGAATACAATGTTTGTCACAAATATAGAGTAATTGATTCGGTAGTATACTGGAACAAAGTTTAATTGAATTAAAACAGATCTATTAATTGCTGACAGTTATCAAACAAAACTACGTCACTTGCTGTCGCCTGCGAGCTAAAGGATAGCACCAACTAATTTACATAAACCTTAATATTCTTTAACAAGGTGCTATCAAGCAATGATACAGAGAATAACTAGCAAGTGAATAAATTAAAGAACTGTCAAGCCATAAATTACAATGGAATATTGAATATGAGAATAAGATATTAAAAGTTATGACTTATGAATATTGCCTGTAAATTTAATATAGCCTGTAGATGATATTGCCTGTCTCTCTTTTAACTAATCGTCACAAAATATTTGGGGACCACCTTGACTTACAGCGTTTCAAGGTGTGTTCACTGCAAAACAGAGAAGTTGAAATAGGCAAAGATTTAGATAGGTAATTTCCAGATAACTTACTGATATTTGCTAAGAATGTTCTTTCCTTCCTTTAATGAGGTTCCATTAGCGAAGGTGATGTATTGGATATGACGATGGAGTCCTGAGTGATTCAGTTCTGACGAGCAGAGTTTTTAATATTGCTCGAAGTGAGAATGGTTTTACTTTTATTTCGCACTGGTTTTTGTAAACAAGGTCACCGAGCAGTTCCTAATAGCTATTTTCATATCACTTGAAACTGTCCATAATAAGATAATGTTTTCTTAGCCGGGGGTTTCCCTATTAAATTTTGCATACATATTGTTGATACTTAATGCATTTACACTTTTATATTGAAATTATTGATGCATCGTCAATGCATGTTTTAAGAAAACCTTATAATTGGTATCGGCTTAGTGATTCTAGGGCCCATCGAGGTCAAAGAGCCTGTCAGTCAGAATTTTGTAGTTCAATCCCGAGTGCCACTTTCCCTTATCTTAAAGGGGATGCCTGAGTTCTAAACTCAAATCTTCCTATTTTTCCATTCTTGTTTGTAATTTTTAAAACTCTTTTTTAAGTTCGCGAATGACAAAGGGCTGAAAGACACAGAAATTAAGGGTAATTCATATAGCTTAAAGTTTCTGTATTTTCTAAATTAAAGAAAAAAAGTCGAAATTCAGCTGGTAGAGAGTTTGCATTTAGGAAGTCCCTCACTGAGATAAATTTATTTGTTGTTTTAATAAGTGAAATTACGTATATTACACAAGGCAATAATTTTTAGCTGTTCTTTTCAATAATATAAACATTTTTTATTATTCTTTAGTAATTTTGCTGGGCTGATTTCAAATTTGCCTATAGAAAAAGTGTAGTACGCAAGTGTTTTGTGTTACAATGATTTTGACTTTTTCGTATATAGAACAAAATTGACAGTTCATGTCGTCTTGATTTCATAAATATTTAAACAGTTTAAAGCATAACACAGGCTATCAAGCATAGAAATACATTGATCAAAATCCTGCATGGAGCAAGCGAAACTCATTTTAAAGTTATGAAGTAATACTTACTTTAGGACTTTGAAGCACAATTATAAAAAGTGATATTTCCTCCCTTGATTTTTTGTTTCTGAGACTTGATCTTACATCTGCAGAAATCAATAGTAACCTCTTCTCTAATATTTTTGTTATGGTTAGGATGTTTCTATAACGCCTCTCTCCTTGCCTATCACTTAAATCACTTAAGATCCCTGCGAAAACATTCAGATGTAATCGTAGAAAATGTCTTTTTAATGGCATTATGAAAGTAGGTTTTTTTTTGTAAAAAAGTTCTTCATCAGAACCTCGGGATGTTTCTTCCTTTCTATGTCCAACAACACTTTTTACCACATATAAGAATGATTTCCATGGTTTGAGTGTCTTGCTTCAAAGCAAGGATGCACAACATGCCGCGCGTTTCTGATTTCTTTGCTATAAAAACTCCCCTCTTTTCACTTAACATCAGTTAGATTTGGAAACTTTCCTCCTTAACTTTTTCAATCTCTCACCTTCCTGCTTCTTGCTTTTACAGGGTTTTTCATTAAATCTAGCTTTGTGTGAAAAGAGAGCAAGATAATGTTTCGAGGATTGACCAAGGGCAAAGAGACACCAGAACAAAATATGGTCTTGCCTATTTAAGGCAACATTGATGCAACATTATGAGAACCTACTGATAACCTGAATTACTCACAATTAAACCGAGATCATAGAAGTGCCTTCTTATCCATTTTCTGTTTGCAATATTTCCAAACCGCAACCCCCAAATCAAGCAATTCACATAACTACTGTCAAATAACAGCATAACTACACATAATTGCTTTTGAATAATTAAAAGTAAAGTAACGCAAAAATGGTACCTGCTAGAAAATTTTAGAGGGCAGATTTGAATTCAACGTGCATATTACAATTCTCATATTTTTATATGAGGAAGGCATGGTTTCATTAATGTTATCATAACCTTGTTGCCCTGTGTTATTACAGTACTTCTAGAAAACCCGTGATCTTGGCTACATAATGTCTTTATTCCATTATGGATATTGCTTGTATACAAAATGTTTTTACAGTAAAAGGAAGGAAAAACTTAATAACGTTACTGTTATGAAGTCACACAATGGAATCGTATCCGGAGTACAATTATTTTTCCAACTTGTACTGGTTTTCACCCATGTTTATGTTAAATATATATTTATTGATAATCCACTACTCTCCAAAAATACATATAGTATGTAAGGGTAGGTCTACGTCATCAAGTTTAGTTGGTCTTCATGATATTTCTACTAAAGTTTCGAAAGAGCTCCTATTTCTCGTCTTCAAGTATTATACAGCTGTAATTTTTCCCACCTGTCTGGAGCTGCTTTCAAACTAGGAATCTTGTGCTTTGCCGTCCACCGCTTAAACCGCTACTCGAAGGGAGCAGAGCTGAAACCGGGTCAGTTTTCGTGACCCGGCCTGACCCAAACATAGGTGACCCGGTCTGAAACTTGACACGAATAACCCGATTGACCAGGTGTGGGAAATATAATTAACTGGGAATTTTGGCGTCGAATTTTTCGTGCTCTGGAGGTAACATCTCCGGTCTTGGTCACTCCTGAACGAAACACTGTTCAAATGCAACGAAATAATTAAAAACCCTGCTTTGTCCTCCGAGTCTAAATCGGGTCACCGGGTCAGAAGCCTAGACTCAATGACCCGGTCGAAAACTTGATTCGAATGGCTTGATTGCCCCGGAGACCCCTTTCAGCTCTGTAAGGGAGCATCCGTCAAGAAAAATACATCGATTATGCACTTCATCAACTCAGACGTGGAATGTATTGACAGACATATTTTCAATACAGAATGACTTTAAGCACGTAGTGTGTTGAAGTAGCAATACGGGAACTGCAACTACAACAAACTTCCTATTTATGAAAGAGGACTACTGACAATTTTTGCTAATTCAGGATATAATAAAAAAATATAATTACTGTAATATTATCACATGTAACTCGATTTTTTTTTGTATGGGATCGATCCCAGAAGCAGGCCATTGTGACTTAGTTTTTTTCTTCATTGTCTCCTCAGCAGTCACACCAATCAAATGCCAGACGATGCCTTTAAAGTAAGCGCTGGCTTACTGCGTTTCCAGCCCTCTTTCTACCTTATCTCGGTATGAGCCAAACATGACTAAGAGTCACAAGTTCCGTTTAAATTGTAATATCAAACCGAGTGTTCAATTAAGATCATTCGACATTTAGTGAAGGATGTAAGATATCAAATTTTAAAAAAAATTAATGTGTTTCTGTGATTAATTTGAGTTAATTAAAGCTCTGAGGAAGAATGTAAAAATAAAACAAATCAAGAAAGAAAACTACTACTTCTTTATATAACACTCCACATACATTCAGACAGACACAACTCATTTAGGCAGCGCTAAGAAAAAAGAGAGAGGAAAGAACTGGTTAGTTACTATGCGGTTCTCTTTTGCTTTTTAATTTTAATTTTTACTCACAACATCGCGTGCTGAACGCCAAATTATTAATTTACGTTTTCATATTTAATTTTCCTTTTCCCTTTTTGCAAGACTAACACAAACACAAACATACATTCAGAACATATATGAAGAAGGAAGAGAAAAAAAGATATAAGCTATAGTGTCGACCTCCCTCAAGTAAGCAAGACTCTTTCCGTCTTTGGTGGTCTCTCTCCGGATGCCAAATTGAGCAATTGACCACTTGAGAATAATTGGTTTTATAATTAGTCGCTTCAACTTTCATTCCTCCCTCATGTGTGTGTGTGTGTGTGTGTTGCGAGTGTGTATGTGTGTGTCAGTATATATTTATCTTAGACTTCATGTTGGAGACATGTCTTTAATATACACGCTTTATAGAAGATAATATTTTTGGATATTTTTAAAGTGTAGTTTTGATACTAGATGAATATAGAGTAAAGATGTTGAAGATTTCTTTCTAAAAAGTTGTTTGGGAACGTCTACGTGTATTGCCGCAGATATTAATGTATGAAAATATGAATGATTTATTTTTCACTTAATAACCGAAAGTCTACATAAATTCTGTTAAATTAAACGTTTTTTGACATTTTGGTGACGCCTCAAGGTAAGGTACTACCTTAGAGGCTCAGCTTTGGACTTTCTCGCGATTTAATACAAAACTAATAGTCATATAGAAAGAGTGAAAACCCAACATAATTCCATTAACATTTCTTATATTTATGGCAAAACAATAATTACTTAGCAGAATTTAACGAGGTGTAACAATTTAATAAATTACAGTTTAATTAGCCGCGTACAGCGCCTCCGATCGCCCTGACTTGTACCAGAAGCCAAATCCAAAGTTCGGTGTGGATATGGACAAGGATGTTGGAATATTTTGAAATAATATATTTTTTAAATCTAAAAGTGGTTGGCAACACTGACAACTGCAGCGCATGAAATATTTTAAGAAGGTTGGATACACTGACTTAAGAAATTGAAATAATACAAACTTGGTTCGGGCCAATGGCTATGTACCAAAATGATATGAAGCGGTTCAGTGGGTTGAGCTTGATGAAGTCTCATACAAGCTAAGGTAAGTGCAAGTTGGGACTTATTGAATGTACTTCTTGTTATTCCACCAAAGAAATGATTAACTCTTCATGTATAAACGATAAAACTAATGTTAATTGCATAAGGATTGTAAGTTAAAGCTAAACAAAATTTTCACTAGTATACTACCATGTTTAGGTTTCGATGCTTTTCTTTCTTTTAGTACTAATATTTCAATTACATTTATATTTTATTACTTTCATTTGAAGACCACAGGGAAAAAAACGTGCTTTGTCCATTTTATGTATTTTACAGGATAGCCTTTTAAATATTCAGAATTAGCATGGCGTATACCTGCACACCAAATAAAGATTTGCTTGTAGCAGATGGACTATGCATGTTATCTTCATTCATTATAAATTGTTTACAAGGTCCTTCAAGGAGCTAACTCATGGCACTCTTATCTAAATTTCGCCAAAAATGGACAAAGGACTTTTCTTTTCCTGTGGTCTTCATTTGGAACAAATCAATTCAGTCCGGTGTTTAACTTTTCTTACACATCCGTCTTCGTCTTATTTTTAGGGGAAAGTATTTTATGTTAGAGACAGAATGTGACATATTCTGATGCGAAAACCTTTGAATGGATATTTCAGGTTATATGAAATGTTTTTTCTTTGCTTGTTTTATAGACACAAACTAAGGAGAAGTATATCGCAGTACGCAGACGAGGAAATCAACGAGTGGTCAAGAATCTTAATGAAACAACAGGGTGGAACGAATTATATTATGAATGAAGAAAGAAATCCAGTATATCTCCTGCCAATCACATTCAGTTAA